>JXCR01133592.1:0-22369 GCA_002079205.1 Phalaenopsis hybrid cultivar
ATATATATATATATATATATATATATATATATATATATATATATATATATTGGAAAATACGATTGGCTTTAGTAATTGTAATATTGTTAATAATAATAAAATATTTCTTTTTTACCATCGCATTAGTAAAAAAGTCGTTGAGCCTTGTCTCACGTTGTTTCCTAGTCCATTACTTCTAACAATAACATGAAATAATTCAGCCATTTTTGGGGGCCTTATGAGGAAAGTTGGGTATCAAGTTGCAATTCTGTTCAACAGCGTACTCCCAAATAAATGGACATGCATAACTTGTATATCGGAGTGTGGGAAATCTTCGTAGGTGCTTTTTAGTCAAAAGGGTGATGAATCTTGATCATTTATAAAGCTAATTTGCTTACAACCAATGTCCTAGCTAGTCGATATGCCACAACCCATTTGAGGTAGTTTGTGGGGGAATCCCCTCACCCCATTGGAGTTGGTCCCTCTCTCAACCATTGAGTCTAGCATTGATGCATGGGTCAGAGTGAAAGAGATTTAGGCTTTAGATGAATAGATAAAATGAGGCCTTGTTAAGGAAAGGCTAAGTCTTAGAGGCAAACGAGTTCAAGGGAGCCCATGTCTTTAAGGAAAGTAATTTGGTCTGGATCAAATTGAAGTAAGAAAAGTTTTCTGCTAGTTCTTTTAGAATACTCGAGGCTAATGTTCATGGTCTATTCAAAATCACTAATATGATTAATGATAATGCTTACAAGTTTTATCTTTCGAGAGATTATAATCTCTTTCTTAAACATAACGTCGCTAACTTGTCCCCATGCTACGAGGATCTTGATCCTGCTCCAAGGTGAAGCTTCTCCTACCCGAGGAGAGTAACACAGGAGCTATTCTCCTATCTGAAGCGAGTGACGCAGTTGTCGGCACTAAAAAGTTGAGGAGTTGCCCGTTGGAAACTGTCGGTCACCTGAATCGAAATTCCGTCATCCGCTTTGGGAAGAAATATAATTTATATATATATATATTTAAGTTTAGAAAAAAAGTGAAATCAAACCGATCTCATATATTTCATAGTTAAAATGAAAGAGCACTACACAAGTTATATATCTATCCCGAAAGATAAATATAAGATTTGAGGGTGAGACTCGATCAAGTAAACTAAGAAATATATGACATCCGTTCAGTCTGCGAAATAATTTTATATTATAAAACAAAAAGTTTTTCTATTTAATAAGAAAAATTAAATAGGGTTTATATTAAACTGAGTTTGTTAAAATTTTTTATAAAAGCAAGCCCGTATACTTAATTACATCCAGATAATCGAAGTTATATAATAAAACTCTCAATTAAAATCAGGGGATATTATCTTCAAGAAGATCAAAATGATAGGACTTTTCAACGATATTGGACAAAAATGTGTGAAATAGGGATGACTCGAATTTGAAACATTTATTTTNTTGCCCGTTGGAAGCTGTTGGTCACCGGAATCGAAATTCCGTCACCCGCTTTGGGAAGAAATATAATTTATATATATATATATTTAAGTTTAGAAAAAAAATGAAATCAAACCGATCTCATATCTTTCATAGTTAAAATGAAAGAGCACTACACAAGCTATATATCTATCCCGAAAGATAAATATAAGATTTGAGGGTGAGACTCGACCAAATAAACTAAGAAATATATGACATCCGTTCAGTCTGCGAAATAATTTTATATTATAAAACAAAAAGTTTTTCTATTTAATAAGAAAAATTAAATAGGGTTTATATTAAACTGAGTTTGTTAAAATTTTCTATTAAGGCAAGCCCTTATACTTAATTACATCCAGATAATCGAAGTTATATAATAAAATTCTCAATTAAAATCAAGGGATATTATCTTCAAGAAGGTCAAAAGGATAGGACTTTTCAACGATATTGGACAAAAATGTGTGAAATAGGGATGACTCGAATTTGAAACATTTATTTTGGAATCAAAAGGAAGAAGAACTAGGGGATGTCACAGATCGTGAGAAGAATCTCGACGACATCTCAGTCTACCCTACTATTTGGCTTCAATTTAAAAGAGATATTTAAATGTTTAATTTGGCAATTTTTATTAATTAGGACTTACATTTGTGTAAAACAATCACACAAGTAGCCTGAAAGATGTGAAAATTTANCCTCGAAGACTTCTCAGTCTACCCTACTATTTGGCTTCAATTTAAAAGAGATATTTAAATGTTTCATTTGGCCAATTTTTATTAATTAGGACTTACATTTGTGTAAAACAATCACACAAGTAGCCTGAAAGATGTGAAAATTTAGGCTGTGACGAACAACAACCTCAGAATCCTAAAACAAGTTAGGGCTTATATTATGTAGCAGAGCTATGCAAAGGCCTAAAGAAAAGATTAGGGTTTATGTCGCACTAGGCGGACAACCTCGAAGTCCTATGACTTGTTGTTTAATTCTACAGAATGGTTCAACTAGTGTAGACATGTTTTGTTGTTAAATATGGCCGTGGTGCCCACAATGCTAACTCGTCGTGGCAAGTTTAAGTTTTCTATGGCAAGTTTAAGTTTTCTAATGTGTCGTCATGATATTAAATCAAGTACTTCCTAAGATCATGGTTATTTAATATTATGTGGATTGTTAAAGTTGATTAAAACGGCACCGGTTCGGATCCTACGGTTCTTTCGTTCCGGCAACACTATTTTTTTCATATTCACTTAGTCTAAATGAATTTACTAAACTTAATGAGTTCCATACTTTCATTTAGACCGTGAGAAATCTCATTAGCAACCGTAAGTTATGTCCTCCGAGAGATTCCCGATCATTCAATAGAGATGTTTTAATTTAGTTGCAGTTTTTTTTTTTTGTTTTGTTTGTTGTTAAATTTTGAATTGTCTTATATTTTGACTGTTGTGACGGTGAATTTTATCTTATTTTGATTTTTAGTTTTGTTTTTGACATGCAAAGTGATCTTAAGCATGCAAGCAAGAAACAAGAGGCACAAAAAGTAAATGCAGTAACTTAAAAGCGTAACTGTCGATTCTTCCCGCTCCATCTGAAAGGTTAGCTTTGACAACATGTATATAATTTTGCAAGGAATTCAAATTACAAGAGTAGATGAATGTATAGCTACCAAACCCTGCGTATGATTTTATTGAGTCTCGGAAGATCTTAGTGAATGATTTTAGAACATGATATAACAAGTTCAATTTGTCCTTCAAAATATTCAAGAGATTTCATATTGCTCGGAGCATGACCCTGAATCACTTTAAAGATTTCTTGAAATATTTCGAGTTCATTTTGAACTTATCATATTGTTTTATTAATCATCNCAAGGGGGGTGGCTCTCGGTTTTATGATTTTCCGGCCACTAGGCCGGCCAACAGAGCCAGGGGTGGTGGTCAGAGAAGTCAGGGGAGCCAGGAGAGGGTTTATGATGATTAACTCCTAATGGTTTGGTATGATGACAAGAATTTCTTGGTTTAGGCCCAAAAAAGGATAAAATCCCCTAAATCAAGGGACCATTGGTCCATGGTTTCCATAGGGTGGGCTAGGTGGGTCTAGCCTGGTCACTAGGATCCATTTGGTGGTTGTGGTGTCATTAGCACTTATTTGAGCAAGATGTTCACAGAATTCGTTGGAAAAACCATAAAGAGGGTCGGCCGATGAGACCAACCGTTCGGTCGAAAGATTCGTTTTGCTGAATACTTATTTGAGCAAGATGTTCACAGAATTGCTAGTATCGATCGAGATACTATCAATCTGATAGTTGCTTATCAAATTGGTAACAACGATGACATCATTATAGGGGTTTCCCTTCTTGGGCAAATCAACGTATGTGAAATTGATTCATTGATGGGGGTTGAGCCTTGGTGTTGAGATAGCCAGACACAATTCTCCTGACTGGAGCCTCTTCTGCCTCGCATATCGGGAATAATACCGATCTCTCCCAAAATTTCCGGTACCGCCCCACAATGTGGATGGTATTTGCTCTTATTAGTGCAACTGATACATCTTCAACTAGGGCCTTCTCCTGCCTTCAAGAAGCTGCCCCGGGTGCTAAGAACTATTTCAACATGGGCAAGGTCGCAAGGAGCAATGAGATCCGACTGCATCTAAATCACATAAGAGGTTTATGGAGATCATGCATGGCTTTGATTCGTGCCTTGCTTGAGTGGAGGATGTGATGAATGACATGGATACTCAGATAAAAGATCTTGACCAAAGGTGGATGGACTTGAGGAGGAGGACATCACCATTCATTCGAAGATTAGAGTTATGATGCTGCAACTGGAGGAATCCTTAAAAGACCAAATGGCGAATATGCGGGAAGACATGATGGGGAACTCTAATGTCACGAGGAAGAAATGAGCAACATATGTGCTAGCTTGGAAGAAATGTGTGGAGACATCGCTATGCAAGAGAGCGCTAGCGACCATGCTTTTGAAGCCAAGCGCATCGAAGTGCCAAAGCCTTAGAGTTTTGGAAGAACTCGCAATGCGAAAGAAGTGGATAATTTTTTATGTGAACTTGAGCAATATTTTGGAGCCATGGGGATTATGGAAGAGGATGCAAAGATTTAATTTGCAACTCATAATCTCTTCTATATCTCTATGTTGTGGTGAAGTAGAAGAAGAGAAGATATAGAGAAAAGTATGTGCACCATAGTCACCTTCGATTTCAAGAAAGAGCTTAAGAGACAATTTTATCCTGAGAATGCGGAGGTTGAGGCTAGAGCCCTGTTGCGAAGGCTCAAACAAATAGGATCAATTTGGGAAAACATTAAGGAGTTCTTTTGTTTGGTTCTTGAAATTCCTGACATATCAGAAAAAATGTGCTTTCTTCAACTTCATGGACGGACTCCAACAGTGGGCGAAGACAAAGCTTAGGAGGTACGGTGTGCAAGATCTTGCTACTACTATTACGGTCGCCGAAAGCTTAATTGGCTACTCAAAAGAATCCACAAAGCTTAAAGATAAAAAGAGCACCTATAATAAAAGTGGAGGAGACAAAGGCCAACACAAAGGAAGAAACCTGCCACAAATCGACCTCATCCTAGGGCAAAGACAAAGGGAAGCTTAATAACAACAAAGCTAAGTTGCATAACAACTGTTTCATTTGTGGAGAACCCCATTGAGCAAGGGATTGTTCTCAGAAGAAATGCTGGAACGCTCTACTAGCGAGTTATCATGAACAAGAAGCAAGAGGAAGTAATATGGTGGCACAAATAGGGTCTATGCAACTGCTGAGTGGGATGCAAACTTCAACAAAACCCCAAGCAAAGGGTTACGCTTTGTTGAGATGGTAATAGGTGGAAGACTGTTAGAATAATGGACACATGTACTTATCACAACTTCATCTCGGCTGAAGAAGCAAAAATGTTGGGTTTGCAAATAAATAAATGAGGATTCTCCATCAAGGTAGTCAATTCAACAGTAAGACCAATTCATGGACTAGTCAGAGGAGTAAAAACCAATATTGAAGCTTGGTCAGCTACATTTTATCTGTCATTCCATTAGATGATTTTAATGTTATTCTAGGGCTAAACTGCTTGGATCAAATAAGAGCATTCCCAATATCCTTCGCCAATACCATGTGTATTATGGAAGGCAATCAAATTTGCTTAGTACCAACAATAGGACCAGCGAACAAGAAGCTAAGATGTTATCAGCCATCCAAATTCACGAAGGACATCCAACAAATGGAGGCAAGCTACTTAAGTATTCTTCATTATGAAGAACTAAAGACCCAAAAAGATATGTCAAGGGAGGTAGCAACGGTAATTGATAACTATAAAAATGCTTTACTAAAGGAGCTACCACGAAGAAAGAGGATGAGCCATCAGAATAAGCTGGAGTCAGGGTCTTAGCCGCCTGGTCATGAAACCTTACTGCATGACACCTCTGTCCCCTACTACAGGGTATGAGAGAAAAAAGCCCAACTGTCTTCAAATTTGCTAAATCCTAGAACGAGCAAAGGGAGTGAGCTCGTGCCACATTACACAAGACTGCAAGAATAAAGAAGTGAACAAGCAAGAAAATGAGACATGAAGACACGTGGACAAAGAGATAATTGATGGTATCAAGTGGAAGGTGCAATGAGAGCATTGTGAGCTTAGATGGAGGAGAGTGTTACACACCTCCGTCCCAAGAAAGGGTGAGCCACATCTCTTTTGCCATTAGAAAGAATATTCTAGTGAAAACCCGAGAGAAAGAAGATAATCCAAGAGACTCTAGCCAACTCCATGGTATTCTAGATAATGTTGGAAGGGAAAAGATTTAAGGGGAACTCAAGGATAGCGTAGAAAGATCTAGGATCATGTATATCTATACAAGAGTAATGTAGAACTATCTAGAAGTAGTTTTTTCTAATGTAACCTTGAAAGTTCCTAATGCTTGGCAGAGGACTGTAAATAGAAGTCCCCCTCATTTGTATCCATCTAAGGTTTCTAGCTACCAAGTGTATTCTTTCATTCCTCAGTGTTTTGTTCTTTTCTTCAATACTTTCTGCCTACTTCTTTCTAGAGAGTTTTGGTGCTTACAAGTCCAAGCATTGCAAGTATTATGTTGATTTAGTACTAAGGAAAAGTGTTAAAGCCGCACGAGAGACTTAAGAGAAGTATGTTCGTGATAGCAAGCTCTCAGTCTGCCCTTGCTTAACCTGCCATTGGGTTTGTTAGCTCTTAGGTGCTAGCAAACTGTTATAAATATTTGCGATGCAGTAATGCTGTGATTAGAAACCCAGGCAAGATCTAGTAATCTCTGATTCGTGATTATGTTGCTTGTATTATGGACCTATAATGATTTCAGATACAAGTATTCTAACTTTGAACGTGACGATTATATTATGTCCCTGTGATTTAAAGAGTTGCTTCAACGTACGTATAATTTGAACCATGTAGGAAATTCTGCTTCAACCTTTTTGCTTATTAGAGCTCATCTTTTATGTTCAAACTATCAATAAATATTCTCCTCACATCATTCTTATTTGTATGTTCTAATTAATTAGTATATATATTTAACATTCTAAATTATAAATGATAGTATCGAGTTTGGACACTAAGTCATACTATATAGGTGGCTGGACTTGGTCATAGTTCATTAGGACATACAATGTAGCTGCTCTCATCTTTTTATTGCTTAGATATCGTGTACCATGTCTCTCTGATGGCTCTCCTGATATTAATAATTTTGATAGTTCTGGCTGTGAAGGTATGCCTCTTACACTATGACCTATTTGATGTCCTTGCTCAAAGTAATAGGAGCAAAAAGTAATTGTCTCCTGTAGTAAGTATGCTTCACACATCAATCCCTCTAGATGTGCTTTCTTAACCATTTTTTTAATTTTATTTAAAATATGTAACACAGATATTTTTTATTAAATATGGTGGTAGTTCGATATGAAATATAATGTATCTCACAATTCTATANCTACACTATGACCTAGCAGAAAGTAATTGTCTCCTGTAGTAAGTATGCTTCACACATCAATCCCTCTAGATGTGCTTTCTTAACCATTTTTTTAATTTTATTTAAAATATGTAACACATATATTTTTTATTAAATATGGTGGTAGTTCGATATGAAATATAATGTATCTCACAATTCTATACATCGAGAAGNAAATGTATGTCTTTAATTTGTAGGCTTCTGGTGCTACCCGATAGTCAACAATGAATGGCCTCGTCCACGTTTAATCCAACTTGCCAACCGCCTGGCCATGTGCAACCAGGTTGCTTTTTTCATGACTAGGTCCTCTGAGTTGAAGGTCTTATCCTCAACATGCCAGTTGTAGTAGTGCGCNGAATGTATGTCTTTAATTTGTAGGCTTCTAGTGCTACCCGATAGTCAACAATGAATGGCCTCGTCCACGTTTAATCCAACTTGCCAACCGTCTGGCCACGTGCAACCGGGTTGCTTTTTTCATGACTAGGTCCTCTGAGTTGAAGGTCTTATCCTCAACATGCCAGTTGTAGTAGTGCGCTGTACGTCTTTTAATTTCTTCTTGCCGGAGAGCCGACAGTGTTCGACTCTCCTTGGCTAAGTTAAGCGCCAGTGCCACTACTTTTTCATTTGCCTTTTGCCACTTGACCATGTTCTCTTCATTGAATGTGAAGGCTGCCATGACTCGTTGGTTGTGGAGGTTGTACTTGACCGATAGCATGACCTTCATCTCATATAATAAAATTTAAGGAGTTTGACTGGTTGCAGTCGATGGGGTGATTCGGATGGCTCACAAGGTTGACGGAAGCATATTTGCATTGTTACCCTTCGCTCCTTTTACCTTCTTTTTTGTTAAGTTCAAAATGATCTTGTTTGTAGCTTTAGCTTGGCCATTTGTTCGAGGATGGTGTACTGTGGCGAATTTTAGACTAATGCTTTGGCTTTGATAGAAGGTTCTTTACTTCCTGATCAACAAATTGTGTCCCATTATTGGTGATGAGTACCAAGGAGAGCCTGCACTGACAAACAACGTCTGTCCAGATGATGTCCCAGACAACTTCTATTGTAATCTGGGCTAGGTTTGGCTTTAATCTATTTCACGAACTAGTCTACAATGACTCCGAGGAATTTGCGCTGATAGAAGGAGGAAATTTTTTGTGGATGTTGGGTCCCCAAAAGCCGAAGGGCCAATGACTGACGATCGGCTGTAGCTTGTGAGTTTGCTTGTGTGCAAGGGCACATACTTGACACTGCTTGCATCTCTAGAAAACTTCTCCGCACTCTCAAGAGTGTTGGCAAAAAATATCCATGTCACTGAATTTTGTGTCAATATCTTCCCCCGGAATGAGACCTGCATTCTGCATAGTGTAATTCTCTGAGAATGTCTTCAGCTTCCTTCTTCTTGACGCAGCTCAGGTACAGTGAGGTCGTCCACATACTATAAGGGGTCCAGCCTTTCATGATGTACTGCACGAACTTGAACTTAAATCTACTAGGATAAGTGATCTCTTTAGCAATTTTTCATGCTTCCAAGTATAGATGCAAGGGNTTTCTTTACTTCCTGATCAACAAATTGTGTCCCATTGTTGGTGATGAGTATCAAGGAGAGCTTGCACTGACAAATAACGTCTGTCCAGATGATGTCCCAGACAACTTCTATTGTAATCTGGGCTAGGTTTGGCTTTAATCTATTTCACGAACTAGTCTACAATGACTCGGAGGAATTTGCGCTGATAGAAGGAGGAAATTTTTTGTGGATGTTGAGTCCCCAAAAGGCGAAGGGCCAATGACTGACGATCGGCTGTAGCTTGTGAGTTGGCTTGTGTTACTTGACAACTCACAAGCTTGGCAAAATTCAAGTAACACAAGCGAAGGGCCAGTGTCAAGTATATCCATGTCACTGAATTTTGCCAACATACTTGACACTGCTTGCATCTCTAGAAAACTTCTCCGCACTCTCAAGAGTGTTGGCAAAAAATATCCATGTCACTGAATTTTGTGTCAATATCTTCCCCCGGAATGAGACCTGCATTCTGCATAGTGTAATTCTCTGAGAATGTCTTCAGCTTCCTTCTTCTTGACGCAGCTCAGGTACAGTGAGGTCGTCCACAAACTATAAGGGGTCCAGTCTTTCATGATGTACTGCACGACCTTGAACTTAAATCTACTAGGATAAGTGATCTCTTTAGCAATTTTTCATGCTTCCAAGTATAGATGCAAGGGTCTACCCAATTCATTGTTCCTTCGGATTCTACTTCCATCATCTCGGGTTCGATAGTTGGCCGATCTAATTTTTTAAGGTTCCCTTTACCAAGGCGAATACATCTAGATAGGAAATCGACGACCTGATAATCCTCCCGACTGACGTGTTCAATTTTGAAGTCAGTGAACTTCTAGATCTTCATTTTAGCCTTGCTAAGGTATTTCACTATCATTTCTTCTTTGGTCTTGAATTCACCGTTCACTTGGCTGTGAATCAGATTTCACCAGTAGGTGTCGATCGCCCATCTTGTAGACTAGATGCTAGCCAGCTATTAATGCTTCATACTCTCCTGGTTATTAGTAACTCCAATTTCAATGGCAACCGAATCATAGAGTTGCTCTCCAGTGGGACTACTCAGCGCCAGTCCAACTCTAGTTCATGTTGGACTTNAGTAGGTAGCTTTAAAAGTGTAGGCCTTTAATAGTAATAAATATTGTCTTCTTTACATCGGCTTGATACATTTTGATCTTGTGGTAGCTGGAGAAGGCATCCAGAAAGCTTGTCACAGAATGACAGACCGTTGAGTTGATCAGGGCATCAATTTTTTGTAGTGGATAGCTGTCTTTCGGGAAGGAGTTCAAATTGGTGAAGTCCATGCACATCCTCCACTTGTCGTACTCCTTCTGCTCAATCTCCATGTTGAAAACCAAGGACGAGTATTGCACGTCCTAGATGTAGCCGACTTTCTTAAGCTTTTGCACATCTTCGTGTATCTAGTTGGCCAGTATCATGGCGGAGTACCTTATCTTCTACTTCATCGACCAGATGATCCCGCTAACATTTGGGCAATGGTAGGCCACGTCGATCGGTATGCCCAACTTTTTCATAGCGGACCAGACAAATATGTCCCAATGACTCTGAATAATCTAAATCAGCAAATCCTTTTGCCCTGAATCAAAATTTTCACTTATTATAAAANGCGGAGTACCTTATCTTTTACTTCATCGACCAGATGATCCCGCTAACATTTGGGCAATGGTAGGCCACGTCGATCGGTATGCCCAACTTTTTCATAGCGGACCAGACAAATACGTCCCAATGACTCTGAATAATCTAAATCAACAAATCCTTTTGCCCTGAATCAAAATTTTCACTTATTATAAAATATTTATTAGGCTATCCATTTGCGAGAATTTCTAGAGCGGGTTCGTTGGTCTCGAAACTTCCCCTCATTGGTTTGGGATGTCCAATGGTTTCTACTCTACACTCCCAGTTGCTCAAAGGTAGCAAGCTCGGGGTTGTTCAAAGTTCCCTAGCATGGTTAGGACCACTCCGTCACCTTGAAACTTCACCACGCCGTGGTATGTCGAAGCTCTGAAGGTTTTGAGTAGCAGGTGCCCGAAGATGGCGTTGTAGATTGACGAGTCTATCACCAAGAAATCCTCCGTGTAGGTAAATTGTTTTTCACCTTCCCCCCATGTGACTGCCAGTGGGATGACTTTTAAGGCCTCCTTTCTTTCCTTGAAAAAATCAGAGGGTCGGTTGGTGCAAATAACCGGTCAATCAAAAGATTCATTTTGCCAAACATCGATTTGAGCAGGGTGTTCACAGAACTGCCAGTGTCGACCGGGATATTACCAATCTAATAGTCACTTATCAATGTGGTAAAAATGATGGCGTCATTAAAGGGGTTTCCCTTCAGGAGTAAATCAACATATGTGAAATTGATTCATTGATGAGGGTTGCGCCATGGTGCTGAGATAGCCTCGCTCAATTCTCTTGATTGTAGCCTCTTATGAATGACACATTGTGAGTAATACCCATCTCCAAAATTGACGGTACCACACCCGAAATGTGGATGGAATTTGCTCTGATCGATTCAACTGATAGCTTCTCAACTATATCCTTCTCCTGCTCTAAGTAGCTACCTTGGGTGCTAGGACTATTTGAGCTTCCCAACTCGGATCAAGCCATAGAGTTGCCTAAATTCCGTGTCATGACCATGGTCCGCAGAACTTATTTGGATCTCAGAGAAATGCTTTAGTTTANGTTTTGCCGAACATCGATTTGAGCAGGGTGTTCACAGAACTGCCAGTGTCGACCGAGATATTACCAATCTAATAGTCACTTATCAATGTGGTAAAAATGATGGCATCATTAAAGGGGTTTCCCTTCAGGAGTAAATCAACATATGTGAAAGTGATTCATTGATGAGGGTTGCGCCATGGTGCTGAGATAGCCTCGCTCAATTCTCTTGATTGTAGCCTCTTATGAATGACACATTGTGAGTAATACCCATCTCCAAAATTGACGGTACCACACCCAAAATGTGGATCGAATTTGCTATGATCGATTCAACTGATAGCTCCTCAACTATATCCTTCTCCTGCTCTAAGTAGCTACCTCGGGTGCTAGGTCTATTTGAGCTTCCCAACTCGGATCAAGCCACAGAGTTGCCTAAATTCCGTGTCATGACCGTGGTCCGCAGAACTTATTTGGATCTCAGAGAAATGCTTTAGTTTACATTGGGGGAGCCTGCTTTGAGTATTCTATATTCTGAATTGCCTCAACAATCTCGGCCATGGAAACCATTGAAGGGGTGATGTTTGGTGTTGCATGATCACCTGTTGGCCGCTCATAAAAACGAGCTGGTTGCTGGTCATGTTTCCTCTTCTGGCCTCCAAGATGGTGGTTTTGCTTGGCTTCGTTATTGTCTCTGGGCGACTAACTGTCTTCATATCAAGGATGGTTGGAAGGATGTGGGTCGTCCTTCGGTCTCCACCCATTGTTTCGCGAGGCTTTATTTTATGGGAGACGATTTGTTGGTTCAAGTTTATGGTGGAAGTTGTTGACAGTCTTCGACTGAGATATGGTTGTTAGCCATCACCAATAGGTCAGTTAGAGTCTTCAGCTACAGTAGGCTGAGATCGCATCAAAAACTCTCTTTCCGCAGCCCATGGGTCAATGCTTCGTGAGCCACCTTAGGATTTAGATCTCGTACCTCCTACATCTCCTTCTGTAATCTGGTTATGAGCGCAAACTCTCATTCTGCCCTTGCTTAACCTGTCATAGGGCTTGTGAGCTCCTCTTGGGCAATAGCAAACTGCACCAGAAACGTTCTCCTGCAATCAGCAAATGAGAATATCACTCATATCGTGAGGCCGTTGAGCCCCTTGAGGGACTTCTCCCTCATCATGATGTAAAATAGTCGACACTTCAGTTTGTTGGTGATCTTGAGAAGATAGTTGACTCAAAAGAAGCTATAAGGTCAGTTGGATCAGTACAACCTTTATATTACNTATCATGATGTAAAATAGTCGACACTTCAGTTTGTCGGTGATCTTGAGAAGATAGTTGACTCAAAAGAAGCTATAAGGTCAGTTGGATCAGTACAACCTTTATATTACTCAAGCAAAGGAATCTTAATTTTATATGGTAGCCTCAGCGCACACAAATTGCGGTCTACTCATCAATGCAGTCCCATCACTGTCCGGATAATGAGAGTCTGCAAATCTTTCTACCCNATTATATGGTAGCCTCAGCGCACACAAATTGCGGTCTACTCATCAATGTAGTCCCATCACTGTCCGGATAATGAGAGTCCGCAAATCTTTCTACCCCCTGAGCTACTCGACAACCTTGGGTTTCAGGCTCTTTCTTTCGATTTTATTGCTCTCAGGAAACTTGTTCTCTTCCTCGGAACATTGCTCGGGTCAACTCCGCCATCTGACCCAACAGTTGGTCTATTAGTTTTTAAATCTATTATTGAACAAACTCCCTGGTCCAGTTCATGTTTCCCGTAGCTCTCGGATGAGTTTTTTTCTGTGTTGTGCTCTTTTTCTTGTTAGTGGTAATATTCCATGATGTTGGATTTGAATGTATCTGTGGATCACGTTAAGGGTCTATTTGGGGCAGCTGCAGCTTATTAATAAGTTGTTGATAAACAGCTGCCTTAGGCAGCAGCTGCGCATGAAGATAAGCTGGTTGGATGTATTATTGGAAAATAGCTGTTTTGAAGCTGTTTTCGNTGTTGGATTTGAATGTATCATGTGGATCACGTTAAGAGTCTATTTGGGGCAGCTGCAGCTTATTAATAAGTTGTTGATAAACAGCTGCCTTAGGCAGCAGCTGCGCATGAAGATAAGCTGGTTGGATGTATTATTGGAAAATAGCTGTTTTGAAGCTGTTTCCGGACAAATGATTATTCCGCCTCTATGTAATAATACTGTTTGTATCATAATTATCATAACAATATATTTGATACTTGAGAAGCAAAAATTCACTTTAAAACAATACAAAAAATAAGATGTACACCTCACTTAACAATGAGTATCATGTTTATTAAAGTACAGAGGTTATTAAAATAATATTTAATGATATGATAATATTATTCTTAAAGTGGAGATTGCTTATGTCAGTGGCTAAGCCGTTTTTCAAGGATACTCTGCACGCCTGGTCACTCTCGACGGTTGATTCGTCGAANTCGGACAAATGATTATTCCGCCTCTGTGTAATAATACTGTTTGTATCATAACTGTCATAACAATATATTTGATACTTGAGAAGCAAAAGTTTACTTCAAAACAGTACAAAAAATAAGATGTACACCTCACTTAACAATGAGTATCATGTTTATTAAAGTACAGAGATTATTAAAATAATATTTAATGATATGATAATATTATTCTTAAAGTGGAGATTGCGTATGTCAGTGGCTAAGCCGTTTTTCAAGGATACTCTGCACGCCTGGTCACTCTCGACGGTTGATTCGTCGAACCTATTTGCCCACCGGTAGAAGTCACAGTTTTCCGTGATTCTCCTCGGACACCTGTAGAATTGTCTCTAATAGCTATGTGGCTGACGTGACGTCAGCAAAGAAATCTGAAGTTTGCAGTAGCAAAATAATCATCGGGAGGTTCTTGAAATCTTAGAGCTTATCTTTTCTGAATATTTCAAAAGACAATTTATTAGTCATAATACATGTATAAATTGATAAACAATATTAAATTACAGTTTTGTGCATGAGTGAGGTCTCATAGAACTCAATATATCAACCAACGAATCTGTCACTACAAGAAGACAACAAATCTTATAAAACATTTTGGTTGCCTTTAATTTNATCATCGGGAGATTTTTGAAATCCTAGAGCTTATCTTTTCTGAATATTTCAAAAGACAATTTATTAGTCATAATACATGTATAAATTGATAAACAATATTAAATTACAGTTTTGTGCATGCGTGAGGTCTCAGAGAACTCAATATATCAACCAACGAATCTGTCACTACAAGAAGACAACAAATCTTATAAAATATTTTGGTTGCCTTTAATTTACGTAATATCAAACTCGTATGTGTCACATATGCATATCACCAAAATGACAATCCAGAAGTAACTCAAAAACCGCTACATCGAAAAGCGAATAGATTTTTGGTTGCCCTCAATAAGATTTCACATGTGATACCAATCATATAACGACTAACAGACCATCCAGAGAACCCACAAGGTCAAACGTCTCATCATGAGTCTCACAAACCCACAAATAAAGAACCGAAATGGAAAAAGAAAAAAAATTACAAATAGCATGAAAATATAAAATAAAAAATATCAACCATGAACTGTATGATATAAAGGAACAACAAATAATATTACAAGAACACTTCATAGCACAAGCCAAAGCCACGTTGGAAGATCAGATCGTAAATCAATCAAAAACCAACAAGAGAGCAATCAATCAAAAACCAACAAGAGAAAAACCAATCGGAAAATCATAATGCTAGAGATACNGTCAAATTTCTTTTGTCCTGTTTTTAGTGTACAGTAATAGTATTATAGCATAAATTGCTAGGAGTATGTTTTTGACTTTGCTTTTTTCATAATTTTAATAAAATATTGTAAAATATTATGGATTAAAAATGAAATTCTTTGTAGCCCACTCAAAACCATCAAATTTCAGATAGCTTATCTCAATGAATCTCCCTTTCAAAACTCAATTCCAATCCATGAAGCAAAGCTACTTCGAAAAGCCCATCATGTCCATGTCAAATTGATTCCAAATATGCACTCATTTCTGAAATGCCCCAACCATGTTTGGTGCGCCAAAAATCATATTTGAATTTTTTTTTTCCTTCTAAAATCGTAGTTGATACCATTAAGACTCTTACATTACTAGGATGCTTTTTGACATGGACGGGATAGATGGTGCTTTTTGTTCATTAAATTTCATGTTTTGGTGATACGGTTGAGGGTTCAATTGTTTGTGCTCGTAAGGGTGCAAATCAAGAGGATATTAGTGTTGCTGGCGATGGAATGCAATGTTGAGTGTGTTGGATTTAATTATTGATAGATCGGTATTAATATTTTTTTGCGGTACTTTATAGATCATTTTTTTTCTTTTTGGTTCTATATTAATAATTTATGAAAAAACACGTCATGCCCATGCTTAATTGTTTTTGTGCTTCATAGGCTCCAACTTCTTCCAACAGTTATATCAAAACAGCTTGGACCTNTCTCAAAGCACTCGGTTGGTAAATTGGGAATTACTTTCTTGCCTCTTTCCTAACCAACTATAAAACTGTCGGCCTTGGGTTCCACTCTAAAGTATAAAGAGCGTTTTTCACTAGGCTTTGCACTCGACGGTGTGGTCAGGGAATCCTTCACCTTTTGGAATGCTTGCTTACATTTCTCCGACAAGTCAAAACCTTTGATATTTCTTGTTGTCTTAAAAAATGTTGAGCATTTGTCGCCAGACTTTGAGATAAATCGACTAAGTCTTACTATTCGCTCGGTTAATTTTTGGACTTCTTTAATATTCTTGTGGGATGACATGTGCAGAAGTGCTTACACTTTCTTTGAATTTGCTTTTATTTCTTCGGGGGTCAAGAGAGCCAAAAATTTTACGATGGAGCCTCCAAAAATATATTTTAGTGGATTGAGTTTCATGTTATATTTTCTGAGCATTTGAAATATTTTCTGTTAAATCGTTTATATGTTGTTCAGCCAATTGACTTTTAAATAGGATGTCATTCATACAAACTTCAATATTTTTTTTCTTTTTGATCTGAAATGATTACATCCATTAAACAATAGTAGGTAGCTTTAAAAGTGTAGGCCTTTAATAGTAATAAATATTGTCTTCTTTACATCGGCTTGATACATTTTGATCTTGTGGTAGCTGGAGAAGGCATCCAGGAAGCTTGTCACAGAATGACAGACCGTTGAGTCGATCAGGGCATCAATTTTTTGTAGTGGATAGCTGTCTTTCGGGAAGGAGTTCAAATTGGTGAAGTCCATACACATCCTCCACTTGTCTTACTCCTTCTGCTCAATCTCCATGTTGAAAACCAAGGACGAGTATTGCACGTCCTAGATGTAGCCGACTTTCTTCAGCTTTTGCACATCTTCGTGTATCTAGTTGGCCAGTATCATGGCGGAGTACCTTATCTTTTACTTCATCGACCAGATGATCCCGCTAACATTTGGGCAATGGTAGGCCACGTCGATCGGTATGCCCAACTTTTTCATAGCGGACCAGACAAATACGTCCCAATGACTCTGAATAATCTAAATCAACAAATCCTTTTGCCCTGAATCAAAATTTTCACTTATTATAAAATATTTATTAGGCTATCCATTTGCGAGAATTTCTAGAGCGGGTTCGTTGGTCTCGAAACTTCCCCTCATTGGTTTGGGATGTCCAATGGTTTCTACTCTACACTCCCAGTTGCTCAAAGGTAGCAAGCTCGGGGTTGTTCAAAGTTCCCTAGCATGGCTAGGACCACTCCGTCACCTTGAAACTTCACCACGCCGTGGTATGTCGAAGCTCTGAAGGTTTTGAGTAGCAGGTGCCCGAAGATGGCGTTGTAGATTGACGAGTCTATCACCAAGAAATCCTCCGTGTAGGTAAATTGTTTGTCACCTTCCCCCCATGTGACTGCCAGTGGGATGACTTTTAAGGCCTCCTTTCTTTCCTTGAAAAAATCAGAGGGTCGGTTGGTGCAAATAACCGGTCAATCAAAAGATTCGTTTTGCCGAACATCGATTTGAGCAGGGTGTTCACAGAACTGCCAGTGTCGACCGAGATATTACCAATCTAATAGTCACTTATCAATGTGGTAAAAATGATGGCATCATTAAAGGGGTTTCCCTTCAGGAGTAAATCAACATATGTGAAAGTGATTCATTGATGAGGGTTGCGCCATGGTGCTGAGATAGCCTCGCTCAATTCTCTTGATTGTAGCCTCTTATGAATGACACATTGTGAGTAATACCCATCTCCAAAATTGACGGTACCACACCCAAAATGTGGATCGAATTTGCTATGATCGATTCAACTGATAGCTCCTCAACTATATCCTTCTCCTGCTCTAAGTAGCTACCTCGGGTGCTAGGTCTATTTGAGCTTCCCAACTCGGATCAAGCCACAGAGTTGCCTAAATTCCGTGTCATGACCGTGGTCCGCAGAACTTATTTGGATCTCAGAGAAATGCTTTAGTTTACATTGGGGGAGCCTGCTTTGAGTATTCTATATTCTGAATTGCCTCAACAATCTCGGCCATGGAAACCATTGAAGGGGTGATGTTTGGTGTTGCATGATCACCTGCTGGCCGCTCATAAAAACGAGCTGGTTGCTGGTCATGTTTCCTCTTCTGGCCTCCAAGATGGTGGTTTTGCTTGGCTTCGTTATTGTCTCTGGGCGACTAACTGTCTTCATATCAAGGATGGTTGGAAGGATGTGGGTCGTCCTTCGGTCTCCACCCATTGTTTCGCGAGGCTTTATTTTATGGGAGACGATCTGTTGGTTCAAGTTTATGGTGGAAGTTGTTGACAGTCTTCGACTGAGATATGGTTGTTAGCCATCACCAATAGGTCAGTTAGAGTCTTCAGCTACAGTAGGCTGAGATCGCATCAAAAACTCTCTTTCCGCAGCCCATGGGTCAATGCTTCGTGAGCCACCTTAGGATTTAGATCTCGTACCTCCTACATCTCCTTCTGGAATCTGGTTATGAGCGCAAACTCTCATTCTGCCCTTGCTTAACCTGTCATAGGGCTTGTGAGCTCCTCTTGGGCAATAGCAAACTGCACCAGAAACGTTCTCCTGCAATCAGCAAATGAGAATATCACTCATATCGTGAGGCCGTTGAGCCCCTTGAGGGACTTCTCCCTTATCATGATGTAAAATAGTCGACACTTCAGTTTGTCGGTGATCTTGAGAAGATAGTTGACTCAAAAGAAGCTATAAGGTCAGTTGGATCAGTACAACCTTTATATTACTCAAGCAAAGGAATCTTAATATTATATGGTAGCCTCAGCGCACACAAATTGCGGTCTACTCATCAATGTAGTCCCATCACTGTCCGGATAATGAGAGTCCGCAAATCTTTCTACCCCCTGAGCTACTCGACAACCTTGGGTTTCAGGCTCTTTCTTTCGATTTTATTGCTCTCAGGAAACTTGTTCTCTTCCTCGGAACATTGCTTGGGTCAACTCCGCCATCTGACCCAACAATTGGTCTATTAGTTTTTAAATCTATTATTGAACAAACTCCCTGGTCCAGTTCATGTTTCCCGTAGCTCTCGGATGAGTTTTTTTCTGTGTTGTGCTCTTTTTCTTGTTAGTGGCAATATTCCATGATGTTGGATTTGAATGTATCATGTGGATCACGTTAAGAGTCTATTTGGGGCAGCTGCAGCTTATTAATAAGTTGTTGATAAACAGCTGCCTTAGGCAGCAGCTGCGCATGAAGATAAGCTGGTTGGATGTATTATTGGAAAATAGCTGTTTTGAAGCTGTTTTCGGACAAATGATTATTCCGCCTCTATGTAATAATACTGTTTGTATCATAATTATCATAACAATATATTTGATACTTGAGAAGCAAAAATTCACTTTAAAACAATACAAAAAATAAGATGTACACCTCACTTAACAATGAGTATCATGTTTATTAAAGTACAGAGGTTATTAAAATAATATTTAATGATATGATAATATTATTCTTAAAGTGGAGATTGCTTATGTCAGTGGCTAAGCCGTTTTTCAAGGATACTCTGCACGCCTGGTCACTCTCGACGGTTGATTCGTCGAACCTATTTGCCCACCGGTAGAAGTCACAGTTTTTCGTGATTCTCCTCGGGCACCTGTAGAATTGTCTCTAATAGCTATGTGGCTGACGTGACGTCAGCAAAGAAATCTGAAGTTCGCAGTAGCAAAATAATCATCGGGAGATTTTTGAAATCCTAGAGCTTATCTTTTCTGAATATTTCAAAAGACAATTTATTAGTCATAATACATGTATAAATTGATAAACAATATTAAATTACAGTTTTGTGCATGCGTGAGGTCTCAGAGAACTCAATATATCAACCAACGAATCTGTCACTACAAGAAGACAACAAATCTTATAAAATATTTTGGTTGCCTTTAATTTACGTAATATCAAACTCGTATGTGTCACATATGCATATCACCAAAATGACAATCCAGAAGTAACTCAAAAACCGCTACATCGAAAAGCGAATAGATTTTTGGTTGCCCTCAATAAGATTTCACATGTGATACCAATCATATAACGACTAACAGACCATCCAGAGAACCCACAAGGTCAAACGTCTCATCATGAGTCTCACAAACCCACAAATAAAGAACCGAAATGGAAAAAGAAAAAAAATTACAAATAGCATGAAAATATAAAATAAAAAATATCAACCATGAACTGTATGATATAAAGGAACAACAAATAATATTACAAGAACACTTCATAGCACAAGCCAAAGCCACGTTGGAAGATCAGATCGTAAATCAATCAAAAACCAACAAGAGAGCAATCAATCAAAAACCAACAAGAGAAAAACCAATCGGAAAATCATAATGCTAGAGATACGTTGGAAGAGAATACCACAGACGGAAGGAGAGGAAATGATCCAAGCAAATATGAGACACGGATCACGGACCGGAAAGAAGGAGGTGATCTAGGAGGGAGAAGCTCGGTGTAAGAAAGGGGAGGGAGAAGAAGCTCGGTCACAAGAAAGGGGAGGGAGAAGAAGCTCGGTCACAAGAGAGGGGACGTAGAAGCTTGGCTCGGTCGTGAGAGAAGGGAGGGAGTAGCTCGGTCACAAGAGAGGGCTCGGGGCAGGGTANATTGGAAGAGAACACTACAGACCGAAGGAGAGGAAATGATCCAAGCAAATATGAGACATGGATCACGGACCGGAAGAAGGAGGTGATCTAGGAGGGAGAAGCTCGGTGTAAGAAAGGGGAGGGAGAAGAAGCTCGGTCACAAGAGAGGGGAGGTAGAAGAAGCTCGGTCACAAGAGAGGGGAGGTAGAAGCTTGGCTCGGTCGTGAGAGAAGAGAGGGAGTAGCTCAGTCACAAGAGAGGGCTCGGGGCAGGGTAGTAAAAAAGCACAGCGACATATAATAGGAAATGCGGGCTGTGGGGTCATAACTGTGGCCCACATTTCGCCGAAATTTTCCAAAACGCCTCCAAAACACGCCATCCAAATAGAAAAAAAAGTGTGTCTTGGTTCTACGCCACGAGAGATAAGCGACCCCAAATACACTATAAAGGAGTAGAGTGTATAACATGAGAGAGAGAGAGAGATTGAGTGCACTATAGATTAAAATTTTTATAGTCTTTTTACCATTGATTCATTAGTTCATTGTTGTAGAAATGATCCCTTATTTNGCTTGGTTCTACGCCACGAGAGATAAGCGACCCCAAATACACTATAAAGGAGTAGAGTATATAACATGAGAGAGAGATAGATTGAGTGCACAATAGATTAAAATTTTTATAGTCTTTTTACCATTGATTCATTAGTTCATTGTTGTAGAAATGATCCCTTATTTATAGACAAAAGAGGATACAAAAGGTGCAATTGCCTGCTCGCTCCTGCTTTAACAGGAGCACTACAAAGTAATTTGGGAAAAGTAAATAAATAAATATATAAATACAAATGTAAATGGACAAATAAATAATTAAGTATTTGGCATGGCCTCTCCTGCTGATCGCCCGGTAGTCTTTGCATCATCGGGAGGCCGCTCGGCAGACTCTGTCGGGTCTAAGTGGTCGATCGACCGAATACTTCTCGGTCAACTGAATCTTTGACTGGTTGGGCTTCATTGATCGATCGGCTTCTGTAGTCCACCGATCATCTTTAGCTCTGAGGGAACTGAGCCTATGGATGCTTCTGGCTCACATGTTGTACGTTAATGGTTGNTCTGCTCGCTTCTGCTTTAACAGGAGCACTACAAAGTAATTTGGGAAAAGTAAATAAATAAATGTATAAATACAAATGTATCAGGACAAATAAATAATTAAGTATTTGGCTGGCCTCTCCTGCTAATCGCCCGGTAGTCTTTGCATCATCGGGAGGCCGCTCGGCAGACTCTGTCGGGTCTAAGTGGTCGATCGACCGAATACTTCTCGGTCAACTGAATCTTTGACTGGTTGGGCTTCATTGATCGATCGGCTTCTGTAGTCCACCGATCATCTTTAGCTCTGAGGGAACTGAGCCTATGGATGCTTCTGGCTCACATGTTGTACGTTAATGGTTGGTGGGCTCCTCTTGATATCGCTTCCTTTGACCTGTCAAATTTCTTTTGTCCTGTTTTTAGTGTACAGTAATAGTATTATAGCATAAATTGCTAGGAGTATGTTTTTGACTTTGCTTTTTTCATAATTTTAATAAAATATTGTAAAATATTATGGATTAAAAATGAAATTCTTTGTAGCCCACTCAAAACCATCAAATTTCA
>JXCR01133592.1:25260-54837 GCA_002079205.1 Phalaenopsis hybrid cultivar
TTTAGGAATAATCAACAGGAAAGTCCTATGGCTACACCTTAGGCCACTAAGGAGGAAACTAGACTTCAACCAAAAGTGAGGTTAACAAATAGACCCCCAGTAGGTGTGGTTTGCCGAGCCAGAACACCGTACGCATTGGCGTTGACCGAAGAGATCAAAAAAACCAACACAACTGTCTGAGTTAGCATACTCAGGATAAAATAGAAAGAGAGTAGGAGATTTCCGCTGGGGAGTAAGCAAGGACTTCCGTTGAGGAAAAAGGAAGGGGATTCCAGAAACAACCATTAGGAAAACTAACTGTCGCGGCGAAGATTTGATTTTAATTCGATGTTTAAAAATTTAAATTTTGATTTCAATTTTAACAGTTTTAGAGGATGGAATTATGTATGAGGAGATCAAATAAAGATGGAAAGCACAAAAACTTACATCCAACTCAAGAGGACATTACGCCGAGAAGAAAATACTATACCAGTTCGGACAAATGCTAGGGACATTACGTCCGAACTGGCTCTAGTCAAAGAATGACAACCACCAGGGACATTACTCCAAACTTCATAGTAGGAATCAGAATTCAGATACTGACCCATAGAGGAGAACTTAAATTCAGGTACCAGCCTCGAAAAGGAAAGATTATACCAGTTCGGGCAACCACTAGGGACATTATGTCCGAACTGAATCTAGTCGAAGAATTGCAACCGCTCGGGACATTACACCAAACTTCAAGGTGAGAATCAAAATTTAGGTACTAACCTCGGGAGGAGAACTTGAATTCAGGTACTAGCCTTGAAAAGGAAAGACTATACCAGTTCGGGCAACCGCTAGGGACATTACGTCCGAATCGGATCTAGTCGAAGAATGGCAACCGCTCGGGACATTACACCAAACTTCAAAAGGGGGGAATCAGAATTCAGGTACTGGCCCCGGGAGGAGAACTGGAAGTAAAGTTCCAGCCTAGAGAAGGAAAGACTATACTAGCTCGAGCAACTGCTAGGGACATTATGTTCTTGTTTCGCTCGCTTTGAATGAATGCGGTTGAGATCCTTCTATGAATGTGATTTAGCTTAAAGACTAGACATTTCAATGGGTGAACCATCATCATAGTTTAATCCCCATCTCTACATCCCCACAGTGTGAGCGATCCTTATTGCTTTATCGTGAAGAGGCATGTTACATTGGCTACAATACTCAGCTTACCTAACCAATCTCTACCTAAGAAGAGTGCCTTCATATTCGCATTAAAAATCCTCAATTGGGTCACCTCATTAGGTGTTTCATAGAAGCCTCTTCTACAAGTCGTGCTACCTTTGTTTCCCTCATGTCAGAGCCAATCTATAAGCCTTTGAGGAATCCCCAATGGGGGACGCTTTTTTGAGATGAGCCATTATATTCATCAAATTACTAGGTCCGATTAATTTTTGATCTTCCCTTCTGACAAGAATTACCCTGTCAATTTTGAAAATTCACTGGTAAGAGCTTCTCTTAACAGGCTCTTGGCCAAGATATCCCATGCGGGTTGGACCACTCCACCTGATTCGAATAATTTGCTGCTTTTCCAGTAGGCATGTCGTATCAGTTAGAACACTCACTCACCTAGCTGATCCGTACTTAATCGAGATCCTCAATATCTGATCGAATTGTGAAGTTTTCCTCGACAAAGACTAATTTGCTTGTTCCGGAGGAAATCCTCAGCGAGGTTTACACTTAGTCGTGGTCTATTAAAAACACCCCAAGGTTGGACATCTATGCATCCAACCCTCCTCGATACCTCTGTGGTATTTTGATCGATTTGGCCGACTTTGCTCACCATCTCGAAGTGCGTATCACACTAATTCAAGCACTATGTAGCCTCGATTAGTCCATGCATAGGACGGGTATCTTTATGCCCACAGAAAAAGAATCCTTTGTAAGGGTTATATAAAATTCCTAAAGAGGGATAACCTAAAATCCCCACTGAGGGTCACTTTGTTGAGATCATGCATAAGCGTTACGAGGTTGAATGGCTTTATGCATCCAACACCTTTTTTTTATGCTTCTTCTGATTGGTTTGAGTTTGTGCACCACGTCATAATGAAATGTTTAAGTCCCCACAAAGCATTGGCAAGACCTTTAAGGTATCCCCAACATGAGTCTTCCCGTAGGTACATTTGAAGATCGCCTCTTCAGCGATTCCTTCGACTTGGTTGATTCTTTTCACCATGTCTAGTCGCATGTGTACTGATTTGAGTCCTATGCTTAAGTCGGGTATTCTCACGCCTGCAAAACTCTCCAGCGATAGTTTTATCGTTAGTGCTCGTGAAGCACCCTGGTGGTTAGACCGTTCTAGGTCATATAATCCCATTATATTTCTAGACTACCTCGGTCAGTTCTATCCGGCACTTCTTATCGGTGTAATGACTAATCCATAAATCCCTAGCAAAAGTTGCTTCGCTCGTGCTCGTCTTATGGTTAGACTATCCTTGTCATGTAACCATGTCTTTGTCTTGATCGCTTTGGTTGGTTATGATCACCATATCGAGCAACATGTTGTATGAGCTTCACTACCAATCCATGTTTCATCGTAACATTTAGATGTTTGACTACACTTCGAGCATGTTACCTTAAGCTATTCGGTCATATACTTGCTCGCTTGATGCAAAGTCAGGATATATATATCTCCTATACCATTTTATATATGTAGGCAGGATACCTTCCTCCTGTCCCTTTTGATATGCAACTTGGCTAATTCTACTCACCATGTCAGGTTGCATGTCATACTAATACGTGCTTTATGCTAGCCCGATTATTGCATGCTTAAGCCGGGTATTCTCACACTCGCAGAACTCTACAACAAGAGTTACCCCACTTAGGTTTGTAAGGTTCTCTGAGGTTGAACCTCTTTGTCCATCTGGACCCCTTTGGCACCGTGTTTGACTTGGTTGATTTTCATCATCTTGTCAAGGAGCACGCCATATTAGTTTAAACTACTTCAGCTGGTCAATCGATCAGTGTTCGATTGAGATATTATGATATCCGACAGTACCGTGACGTTGCATACAGTGAGGATCACTTGCTTGGCCTTACCGACCTATCTCAGATTGCTAAACTGCTTTGTCCATCTAACATATGACACCTCTTGAATCTTATGATGTTCTAGTCAGTTCTTTCATGAGAGTGTTGTTAGCTTCATAGTCACCTCCTACGATGTGCCATGAGCCCTACGACCTTAGAGTCTGCTCTGTTATGAGGACATTCTGTCTTTTGACATTTTTTGCTTTATATCCACCTGCTCTGATGCTTCTCACACTACACGATGCTCTAGTCGGTCCTTTTATGAGAACATCTCGTCGTTTGACATTTCAGCTTTATTGCTTGGGTCTTTAGCCAACCTACCTGCCTCACAAAGAGTAATATAAGACCCGATGACAGTCCTCACCAGCGTAGTATAGATATCCAAGGATTTAATCCCTCACCAACTTGGTCATGCCTCTATGACCCCTGAACCACCAGGACGAGTCATGCCTTTACAGCCCCTGAACCCAATAGCTTTATCACTTGGCTCCCTAGCGAGCCTTCGCTACTTCTCAGGTGATGATGTAAAACTCTTACTATTCATCACAAACATAGTGCAGGTGTTGAGGTACGTGCCTTGATCAGTTCGTAGGAGGGATTAGAGTCTCTTAGCTCTCCTTCCTAACTGGTCAATGCGGACTAGCGCTGTGATGTGAAAAGCAGTCCACCAGCATTCCTTCTCTATCTAATCAACCTACTACTACTTAGTGCGTGATGTGAGGCCGCATGACATTCGTCACTAAAGTAATAGGTAGCTTCTTAGTCCACCTGCCTTCTTCTCATGTGTGACGTAAGGCCATACAATAGTCCTCATTTATTACGTGCAGGCATTTGAAGGTTTAACCCTTCGCCTGACATGATCATGCCTCTATGACCCCTGAACCATTAGGACGGGTCATGCCTCTATGACCCTGAACCCGATAGCCTTATTGCTTCACCACCTCTTGGATGATGATATAAGAATCTTAGCTTTCATCACTAACATAGTGCAGGCGTTGAGGTATGCACCTCGGTCAGTTTAGAGGAGGGATTGAAGTCTCTTGGCTCTCCTTCTTAAACTGATCAATGCAGACTAGTCCTCCGATGCGAAGTTCTGCTCTGACATTCCTTCTCAATCTAGTCAACCTGCTACCGCTTAATGTGCGATGTTAAGCCCGACATTCCTCATTAATGTAGCAGGTGACTCCCTAGCCAACCTGCCTTCCCCTCATGTGCGACATGAAGCCCGATGGTCCTCATCAATGATGTGCAGGAATATGAGACTTTAATCCCTCAGTGTTGTGTGGTCATGCCCCTGTGGCCCCTAAACCACCGAGTTGAGTCATTCCTCTATGACCTCTGAACTCACCTCTAGGTCACTCCTCTATGATCTCTGAACCTGTTTCTGCGGTTACGCCTCTACGACCCCTAAACCACAATGTTGGGTCATGCCTCTACGTCCCTTGAACCCATTAGTAGGTCATGCCTCTATGGTCCCTGAACCTACAGGGTGTGGTCATGCCTCTACGGCCTCTGAACCACTTTTTGGAGTCATGCCGCTATGACCCTTGAACTCATTCGTAGGTCATGCCTCTACGGCCCCTGAACCTACCAGGCATGGTCATGCCTCTACGGCCTTTGAACCACTTTTTTGAGTCATGCATCTATGGCCTCTGAACCTGTTGTCTAGGTGGATGTAAGTCCCGTGTGCATTCCTCCACATCCTCCTAGAAGTGGATATAGCTCTCGTGGCTTTTCCTTCCTAGGGTACTTGGCTCTTTTTGGTCTCATGGGTCATTTCACACCCTAAACCTGAGCTCGATAAAAAATTGAGCAGCTTTCATGAACTTTACTGTGCCTTGATTGCGCAACACACTTGTTGGGGGTCCTTTGTTGCAATTAATTTTTGATGTCATGAGTGTAGGGTGTCTACCTGCATGACTTGGGATAGCTTACGACTTGTTCGTAATGTTCAACAGTTTAGACACTCACCTCGGACCTTTCAGTGCGTGTTGAGGGGCACGTAGCCAGGGTCATCTGCTAGGCTTTAGCTTTCACTTAGGTGAAGGCCGGTCAGCATTTTACAAGTCAGACTACTCCAATAGGGTCAACAAATATTATGTGTCGCGTCACATAGAAATTGACTCGAATTGGCCGACCGTCAAAAAAGTGGTCCAAACGACCTCAGATGACTAAGCAAACTGCGCATTTGCGTCTGAAACGCTAGGGAGGACCTTCATTTCAAAATGATGAGTTCGAGCTAAAATGCGCGATAGGATTAATANTCGAACGTCAAAAAAGTGGTCCAAACGACCTTAGATGACTAAGCAAACTGCGCATTTACGTCTGAAACGCTAGGGAGGACCTTCATTTCAAAATGATGAGTTCGAGCTAAAATGCGCGATAGGATTAATATATAATAAAATTTATTATTATTTTACTAACAATATTATTATTATTATTTCTCATGTAAGATCCTATGCAACAGCCTCTCTCCCCTATTCTCTGAATCTCCTTGCAGCTGCCACGACCCGTTTGCGAACCATAGCCCAAAGTTCCCTTTCTCCTTGATAGTGCATCCTTATGTCGTCGACCTTCTCCTTGCCATCGAAGCCCGTCACCAGACCATCTCCAGCGGCGCTCCTTCAGCTGCAAGCCGTCCTGCACAGCCATCACCTCCATCTCCGTGAAAGCTTTCGTCCGGCCTCCTTCCTATCTTGCAAAAATTTTTCAGTCTCCTCTAACACCGAAGACTAGATCCGGTCGACCTCAGTTCCTTCCTGCGCAGAACTTCAGCCTTCTCGTCTTCCTTTTTTCTCTTGGCAGCCGAGCTTTGACCTGTAGCCTTATCGCCGATGCACTGTCGACACTCCTCACAGGCAAATACTCTTCCTAGATGTCGGTGACCAACTCCCTTCAGCTATCAGTAGCCAGAGCTTTCTTTCTCATTGGTTTCCTCTCCCACCAACATTGTTTACATCGGCAAAATCACCGTGGTGAGCCTCTTTCACTTAGTCGCTGCAGCCCCTTGGCTCGAGATCCACCTTGGCAACTTTTGCTTCATTTCAGCTGGGAAGGTTTGCAGTGTTGTCCTTCTCCTACCGGCGATCACATTGTCTTCCTGTCCCAGCAATGTCGTCCTCCTTCCACCAACAATGCTAGCTAAGCTTCCCTCAGTTTACCGATGTCGTTTCTGCATCCTCTACCTTGCCAGCTTCCTCCCTTCGGCCGGAAGCCTTGCCATAGTGGCGGGGCGGCGACGATNACCAGCAATGTTGTCTTCCTTCCACCAACAATGCTAGCTAAGCTTCCCTCAGTTTACCGATGTCATTTCTGCATCCTCTACCTTGCCAACTTCCTCCCTTCGGCCGGAAGCCTTGCCATAGTGGCAGCGACAATGCCACGACATGTGGAAGCCCATCTGACCCTTCTCTCTAAGGTACACTTGTCAGTCACATATTCTTATGCTATAATCTTTTATTTTAAGATGCTTTCATATCTCCTTGCCCTCATTGGCTCTTTTTATTGTCCTGTGCACGTTCTGTGAGGTACATTAGTGCATGGACCAGACACCAGCGACTCAATGTGTGGGCTCCCCTTAAGTATAAAGAGAATGCGTCCGCAACCGACACGGTCATGAGATCCCAAAAACTCATAGCTAGCCTTAGGATTAGTGGTGTTTAGGAGTGTGGGTTTGATTGCCCACACCGAATGCGTGCGTCGGCGTGGGTCAGCGCAACGACGTGCCTGCGTGAGGGATCTTTGGTTTTCCTAGAGCTAGCCTTTAGGTAAGGACTTCCTGTGCATGGTCAAACACCCGCCGTATGGCCGAGTGTCTCCCCTTTGTNGAAACTCCTAGCTAGCCTTAGGATTAGTGGTGTTTAGGAGTGTGGATTTGATTGCCCACACCGAATGCGTGCGTCGGCGTGGGTCAGCGCAACAACGTGCCTGCGTGATGGATCTTTGGTTTTCCTACAGCTAGCCTTTAGGTAAGGACTTCCTGTGCATGGTCAAACACCCGCCGTATGGCCGAGTGTCTCCCCTTTGTTGTGAGCCTTAGCAAAATTCTCAATGGGTCGGAGTCCCTCACTCCCCTTGCATTTGGTTTCCCGACTTGACTTAGATAAGCTGGGAGGTTGAACTTGGCGAAGTGAGAGAAGCTTTGTAGCTGGCCCGCTTTGCAAAGTTTGGAGTAGTTCACGAAATGAGAAAAGCTTTTTAGCTAGCCCATTTCTCAATGTCGTAGTGAGTTTCCCTCTCGGAGATCCAGGGAGAAAATTACCACATTTCCTCACTAGAGTAAGAGGNAAACTTGGCGAAGTGAGAGAAGCTTTGTAGTTGGCCCGCTTTGCAAAGTCTGAAGTAGTTCACGAAATGAGAAAAGCTTTGTAGCTAGCCCATTTCGCAATGTCGTAGTGAGTTTCCCTCTCGGAGATCCAGGGAGAAAATTACCACATTTCCTCACTAGAGTAAGAGGTTGTGATGTCGTACATCAAATGATTTAACCTTAAGTTTCCCTGGTGATGTCGTTAGCACGAGCCTGGTTAGCTATCTGCATATGGTTTGCTGCAATTTGCGTTCATTTTGCTTAGGGCATGTTTGCAGTTCACTTCACTCCTATTGGCTCCCATGGTCTGGTGAGCATCTCAATTCGCTCTGACCACCGCTTCGGCCTAGTGAGCATCTCACTTTGGTTCGAGCGGCCGCCCCGGCTCAGTGGACTGATCACTTTGGTTAGACCAACTACCACGGCTCGATCGACCGACCACTTGCACCACTACATGTTGTGTGTGTACATATGCATGGTTGTTTGCATGTTTACCCACCTTTTTGCATATCTGGCTCGCTGCCTCCACGACACACCCATTTCTTTGGGCCACTATCGTCACGACACACCCACCTCCTCCTGTCACTACTGCCTCGACACACCTTCTTTGGGATGCTACCACCACGATACGACCATCTCTTGGGGCCACTACATTCACGACACACCCGTCGCTTTTGGTCACTACTGCCTCAGCACACCCTCTTAGGGCCACTGCATCCCCGACACGCCCGTCGCTTTTGGTCACTACTGCCTCAGCACACCCTCCTCGGGCCGCTGTCGCTATGACACACCCATCTCTTTTTTCTCACTGCTGCCTTGGCACACCTTCATCGGGCCGCTGCCCCCATGGCACACCCACCACGGGTCACTGTCTCCACTGTACACCCATCCCTTTTGGTCACTGCCACCTCAGCACACCTCCTCGGGCCGCGGCCTCAACGGTACGCCCATCTCCGGGTCACTGCCGCTATGGCACACCCATTTGTATGAGCCGTTGTCACTATGGTATGCCCATTTTTTCCTAAGTCACTGCCCCACGATACACTCATCACTTCTGTCACATGATTTTCTGCACTTACATTAGTATGTTTGCATGGATAGCGAGTCAGGCTCGTTAGGAGAGTGACCCCATGTCGATCGCGATGCTTTAACAAGCATTTCTTGCTGGGTTGATCCCTGTGAGTAATGCAAGTTAAGTCATGGAGATTGACACGAGTATGACTGTGTTAAAGATCTAATAAATCTAACTCGTGTGATCGCTTTTCGTGACACCATTTAGATCCTTAAGATCTTTAGGATGGGGTCGATATGGCGACCCCATCAAAGTCAAACTATACCCATACTTACCCCGCACTTAAATACTATGTTGACACACTTTTCGTTAGATGGTGTGTTAGGCTAGGATTTAGGGTGCTAGATAGTTTTTTTGATGTCTGACTATTGTTCTTTGCTGGATTGGTTGCCCTAACCAGATATTTTTCCTTTGTATTGTGCCTGTGGTGTAACTGCATGTTGTATATGTGTGGTAGAGTGTTAGGGCATTTTTTAATCGCAGGGAGCCATGCCTATTTATGCACACACACAGAGGTACCGTTGTGGGGGAGCATGTTATGATTTCTGATCGTTTTGCTTGCAGGTGCTATTTAGCTCCCGCACTTTTAAGGCATGACTCATTATACGTTATATGCATGTGAGTTTTCCGTTAACACTTGTTTTTATGTAGGATTGAGTCTTTTCTTTTTCTATGTAGTTTTAAAGTCTAGGAGAGTCCTATAGAAGAAATAAGATACGGGCACGGGTTCCGAGACATTTAGCCCAAGAACCACTTGGAGGGGACCGGAAGCAGATACTCACACCCCATTTTTTAATTCTACATTTTACATTAATGTATAAAATTAGGATTGTGCATGTATATGCGGAGTTCGACTGCTTTTTTTCTTTTTTGGGATATGTTGTTGACCTAGAGGCACCAGCCTTTTATTATTTTATTTAGCTTGTTTTGCTTTTTGCATCATGTTGCATGCCTGCACGCTTGAATTGTTTTTCTTGTTGTTTTTGTGTGAAGGGATTTCACGATGCAATATAGGCTCTTTAAGACTTAAAAGCCTAATTTTTCTACTTAAAAATCCTAAATAAAATATTCAAGATAATTTAATTTTAGGATTAAACTTTTCAGGATTTAAAAATTTCACTTTTACTTTTTTGCATAAATTAATAGGACCTCCACAATACTTAAGGACCGCTCTAGATAACTGCATTAATATTTCCATGTCTCGAAGAGGGGTCCCCGTGCTTCTCCAAACCTTTATATAGGTGGTTGTCTAGTGCTCATAGGGTGTTAGAAGACTTCCCCACCCAGACGAGGTGTAAGTCATTTTGTTTGGAGTGTTTCCAGCTTTGTAGTTGAACCTCCCTTTCTCTTCTTTTCTGAGGCATCCTTACCACTTCGACAGGTATAAGTCCCACCTCTTGGAGCTCCAGCTTTAGTCATAGATAGATTTTCCTTCCTTCGACCTTAAGGCTACCGAGGTTCTTGTGGACAACGCAATTCATGGATTGCTGACCAGGGATTTCAGAACATGTTGGGTCGACTACCTTCACGACTAGGTAGACTTAGGGCCCTAGTAGCTATGGATGATGGATTTGTAGTTCCCCGTCCCATTTACCTAAACCTTTTTATGATCACTCTACCTTCCTTTGTTAAGCCCCTTTGAGCCCTATTGCTCCTTTGACTTTGTCGATATCATTTTAACGGCCTGATGCCGATGACCCGCCGCCCATTTTGGATCAACAATTTGTCCTCTGCCCTTATGACCCAGACGATCTTTGATGTGTTCGGATATCCCCGTCAATATGATTTATGGTTATTCATGGACATCATGTGTCGATGAGCCGCTACCCATTTGGAATGTATGAGACTCACTCTCTGTCCGATGACTTAGCGTAAGCTTTGAAGTAATGAGACTATTCTCACATGGAATAATCTTCCTTTAATTGCCTATACCCCAGGTCTATGATAATATAAGAGAAACTCCTTTTATCGAGAGTATTCTTGGGTATCCTCTAAGATGTAATTAACCAGTAGAAAGATCCTCTAAGAGTGCTCTTGACCCCAGAATAGGTACTTATACTTAACTCTCTATTTATGGGTAGTCTACATAGATATTTCTTTCGTGGATATGGGTTCAAGGTGCGTCTGCTCGATCTTGTTTGGGTGAACATTCTTGACCTGTCCCTACGAGTTTTATCATACGTAGAATCTCCACATTTTACTTTTGCTCTTGTTTGTCGCTTTGTTGTATGTTCCTCTTTATCGGTTCCTCCCTTCTCCTGGTCATTCATATGAATTCGAAGAGAGATTTATTTAAAAAAGAAAAGTATATGATGATCGACAAGCTGACGACTCCTTCTAAAATTAAAAATAGAAAAACAAATGAAAAAAATTAGCTCAGTTGAAATCATATTTACAGAATCTCTGTCAGGTTATTTTAAATATTTTATCAGGATTGTTATATTTTCTTCTTTAAGATTCCTCTCAAGCCACTCTTTGAAACTGAAACAGCCCTTTATTGTGTGTCCCAACATCCTGTGATAAGAGCAGAAATCGGGATGATCCTTCTTGTTAACTTCCTCTAGCCTCTTTAGCTCTGATAATCTGAACTCGGGCTTCTTCATTAAATTTCTAAAAATCTTTGCCACAGCTTCATCTTTAAAAAGATACACTCTGTTCATGCAATCTGAAAAAGTTAGACCCCATCTACTATCTGCCCAGTACGGTCCTCTCTGGTGTGATTGCTGGCTAGACTGGCCATACTACTACATTTGTTGCTGCTGTCAAGGCTGAATAAGATGTGATAACTATTGGGAACTCTGATGAGAATTCTTAGCTTGAATCCTCATCGGCTACTTACCTTTATAAACTGTCGCTACAGTTCCAGACTTCTTGTTGAATACTCTGGTTGGTCTGGGCTTGTTAGCTTTTTCCTCAAACTCCATGTGCTTGACTTCTTTTTAGAATGCTGGCCTTGCTTAGCAGTTTCTTAAAGGACTTGATGGTGAGCCCCTTAAGAATGAAAGATACCGGTCCGTGAATGCTTTTGAGTATAATCTTAATCACATATTGTTCCTGTAGTTGAGGCTTACATTTCATGCTTAGGTTTCTCCACCTCAAGATATAATCCTCCAAAGTCTCGTTAGGCTTTTTCCTTTCTACTACGAGATCTCCAATAGTAACATGATGCTGTCTCCAAAAAATCTCTTCACAAAGAAGCGCTCCAACTTCACAAATGTCTTTGCTGATCCGTTGGGTAACTCGGGATACCAAACAAATGTTATTCCTGACAAGCTGCTTACAAAATGGCGTAAAAGCAATGCTTCATTACCTCTGACATTGCAAAAAATGGTTCAGAAATGGGCTATTTACTGGTGGGGATTTCTGATCCCGTCGACCGTCTTAAAATTTGCTGACACAAAACCCTTAGGGTAGGGCACAACATCAAACTCTTGCAGTTAAGGTCTATCCTTGGAAACTGATGCATCACCCCTAGATTGGGCTAAGGCCTCCCGAACTTGATGTTTGACCATCTACTTGATATCTTTCTCTGGTATTAAACTCTGGGTAGAATCTTTCTTTTGGTGGTCGTCACTGTTGGCGGAAGCAACTTCCTTCTTTCATCATTAATGTGTATAATCTCAGGCTAATTGTCGTCTGATAAAGCCATTTGCTGCGATTGTGATTGTCCGTACATTGTGGCCATGACGGTCATGGCGGCAGACATTTCCTCCATCCTTTTCTCCATCTGGCTAATATGCTCGTCTCTTGGCAAAACAACCCTACATAAATCATCGGCAATGTTCCCTTCTATAAGTGGCTTGGCTTCATGCGCAGATGTAGCAGCTCTAGTTTCGATGACATTAATATCTATAAAATCCTCATCAAGGTAATCATTAAAATCAAAATCTTCATCATCCTTAGCTACTCCATGCTCTTTGGCTAACTCAGAAATCTAAGGCCCCGATCTTTTCAACCTTTTCTTCGATTATTCTTTCTTGGATTATCTTGAGATCTGGAGGACTCTCCGGAACATCCTCCCTTTGTACATTAGAGTCAATAGAAATAGCTACAACAACACCTGATATTGTAGACTCTTGTTTCATTCCGCAGTCTTTCTCTGTGGGTTCATCAAACTATATTGGTATGAAGACCATGGGTACCCGTACCTTCTTCTTCGATGATGATGCCTTGAGATGGGGTGTTTCAAAAGGGGGCATCAATGTGTTGGAGAGAGGCATGCTACTCGTAGTGCGAACCAAATACAACATCGGGCGACTTCTTTACTTTCTCCTTTTTTGGCACATTCTTGTGAGCAACAACTGGTAGTATCTTTGGACCCAGACATGACTTGGTCAGTCGATGCCATGCAGACATTGGAGCAGCATTGGTAACAAAATCGGTGGTGCTGATGGCAATGCGAGTTTGTAAAACTTCAGTTGATCCTTGAGACTGTCGGACTGATCTAACATCATTCATTTTTTTTCATACAAGGGGATATCGCACATCGCACCTGCTTAAGTAGCTGAATAATTGAACATCCTTCTTTGACAACCAATCTCTGAAATCCTGTACGGACTTTGGTGATGGGAGTGGATTTCTCCCTCTTCTCATCATGACCACGAAGTAATGGCAAGGCAACAACAATCTTCTGAATACTTTCATACCTATGAGTACCCATTAATGGGTGAAACCTACTCCCTCGCAGAAACGGAGAGGTCTCAAGCAATCCGAGTTCTGACACACCAAAATAATGTACTATTTTAAGTACATATTTTATGCTTATTTTTTGTGGTATTGCTCTTTAAAGAAGAGTATTTTCATATTTTTGTTGCATGTATATTGTTTTTAGGCATTTGGAGCAAAAATGACAAAAAAGATGAAATTTGGAACAAAAGCAGCAAATTTTGGGATTCTGGCGCATGATGCGCCAGAGACGACTTTTTGCAAATTAAGGTGGTTCGAGAAAATTTTAGCGTCAATTTTCATAGGGACACTTATTCTACACACCTATTGGAGTAATTTAATGCATCTAGACACTTTAAAAAGTTCTTTTATGAAGGGATATGTCTCTTGGAACAAATGACATGTCTTTTGAATTCAAAAGAGTTGACTTTTGGAGGAAATTCAAAATTCTTTTCAAAGGAGGCAACCAAAAATAANGGAGCTCCAGCTTTAGTCATAGATAGATTTTCCTTCCTTTGACCTTAAGGCTACCGAGGTTCTCGTGGACAACACAATTCATGGATTGCTGACCAGGGATCTCAGAACACGTTGGGTCGACTACCTTCACGACTAGGTAGACTTAGGGCCCTAGTAGATATGGATGATGAGTTTGTGGTACCCCGTCCCATTTACCTAAACGTTTTTAGGATCACTCTACCTTCCTTTGTTAAGCCCCTTTGAGCCCTATTGCTCCTTTGACTTTGTCGATATCATTTTAACGGCCTGATGCCGATGACCTGCCGCCCATTTTGGATCAACAATTTGTCCTCTGCCCTTATGACCCGGACGATCTTTGATGTGTTCGGATATCCCCGTCAATATGATTTATGGTTATTTCATGGACATCATGTGTCGATGAGCCGCTACCCATTTGGAATGTATGAGACTCACTCTCTGGCCGATGACTTAGCGTGAGCTTTGAAGTAATGAGACTGTTCTCACATGGAATAACCTTCCTTTAATTTCCTATTCCCCAGGTCTATGATAATATAAGAGAAACTCCTTTTATCGAGAGTATTCTTGGGTATCCTCTAAGATTGAATTAACCAGTAGAAAGATCCTCTAGAAGTGCTCTTGACCCCAGAATAGGTACATACACTTAACTCTCTATTTATGGGAAGTCTACATAGATATTTCTTTCGTGGATATGGGTTCAAGGTGCATCTGCTCGATCTTGTTTGGGCAGACATTCTTGACCTGTCCCTACGAGTTTTATCATACGTAGAATCTCCACATTTTACTTTTGCTCTTGTTTGTTGCTTTGTTGTATGTCCCTCTTTATCGGTTCCTTCCTTCTCCTGGTCATTCATATGAATTAGAAGAGAGATTTATTTAAAAAAGAAAAGTATACGATGATCGACAAGCTGACGACTCCTTCTAAAATTAAAAATAAAAAAACGAATGAAAAAAATTAGCTCAGTTGAAATCATATTTACAGAATCTCTGTCAGGTTATTTTAAATATTTTATCAGGATTGTTATATTTTCTTCTTTAAGATTCCTCTCGAGCCACTCTTTGAAACTGAAACAGCCCTTTATTGTGTGTCCCAACATCCTGTGATAAGAGCAGAAATCGGGATGATCCTTCTTGTTAACTTCCTCTAGCTTCTTTAGCTCTGGCAATCTGAACTCGGGCTTCTTCATTAAATTTCTAAACATCTTTGGCACAACTTCATCTTTAAAAAGATACACTCTGTTCATGCAATCTGAAAAAGTTAGGCCCCATCTACTATCTGCCCAGTACGGTCCTCTCTGGTGTGACTGCTGGCTAGACTGGCCATACTACTACATCTGTTGCTGCTGTTAAGGCTGAATAAGATGTGATAACTATTGGGAACTCTGATGAGAATTCTTAGCCTGAATCCTCTTCGGCTACTTACCTTTACAAACTGTCGCTACAGTTCCAGACTTCTTGTTGAATACTCTGGTTGGTCTGGGCTTGTTAGCTTTTTCCTCAAACTTCATGTGTTTGACTTCTTTTTAAACTACTGGCCTTGCTTAGCAGTTTCTTAAAGGACTTGATGGTGAGTCCCTTAAGAATGAAAGATACCGGTCCGTGAATGCTTTTGAGTATAATCTTAATCGCATATTGTTCTTGTAGTTGAGGCTTACATTTCATGCTTAGGTTTCTCCACCTCAAGATATACTCCACCAAAGTCTCGTTAGGCTTTTGCCTTTCCACTACGAGATCTCCAATAGTAACATGATGCTGTCTCCAAAAAATCTCTTCACAAACAAGCACTCCAACTCGACAAATGTCTTTGCTGATCCGTTGGGTAACTCAGAATACCAAACAAATGTTATTCCTGATAAGCTGCTTACAAAATGATGTAAAAGCAATGCTTCATTACCTCTGACATTGCAACAAATGGTTCAGAAATGGGCTATTTAATGGTGGGGATTTCTGATCTCGTCGACCGTCTTAATGTTTGCTAACACAAAACCCTTAGGGTAGGGCACAACATCAAACTCTTGCAGTTAAGGTCTATCCTTTGAAATTGATGCATCACCCCTAGATTGGGCTAAGGCCTCCCGAACTTGATGTTTGACCATCTACTTGATATCTTTCTCTGGTATTAAACTCTGGGTAGAATCTTTCTTTTGGTGGTCGTCTCTATTGGCGGAAGCAACTTCCTTCTTTCATCATTAATGTGTATAATCTCAGGCCAATTGTCGTCTGATAAAGCCATTTGCTGCGATTGTGATTGTCCGTACATTATGGCCATGACGGTCATGGCAGCAGACATTTCCTCCATCCTTTTCTCCATCTGGCTAATATGCTCGTCTCTTAGCAAAACAACCCTACACAAATCATCGGCAGTGTTCCCTTCTATAAGTGGCTTGGCTTCATGCGCAGATGTAGCAGCTCTAGTCTCGATGACATTAATATCTATAAAATCCTCATCAAGGTAATCATTAAAATCAAAATCTTCATCATCCGTAGCTACTCCATGCTCTTTGGCTAACTCAGAAATCTAAGGCCCCGAGCTTTTCAACCTTTTCTTCGATTATTCTTTCTTGGATTATCTTGAGATCTGGAGGACTCTCCGGAACATCCTCCCTTTGTACATCAGACTCAATATCAATAGCTACAACAACACCTGATATTTTAGACTCTTGCTTCATTCCGCAGTCTTTCTCTGTGGGTTCATCAAACTATATTGGTATGAAGACCATGGGTACCCGTACCTTCTTCTTCGACGATGATGCCTTGAGATGGGGTGTTTCAAAAGGGGGCATCAATGTGTTGGAGAGAGGCGTGCTACTCGTAGTGCGGACCAAATACAACATCGAGCAACTTCTTTACTTTCTCCTTTTTTGGCACATTCTTGTGAGCAACAACTGGTAGTATCTTTGGACCCAGACATGACTTGGTCAGTCGATGCCATGCAGACATTGGAGCAGCATTGGTAACAAAATCGGTGGTGCTGATGGCAATGCGAGTTTGTAAAACTTCAGTTGATCCTTGAGACTGTCGGACTGATCTAACATCATTCATTTTTTTTCATACGGGGGGATATCGCACATCGCACCTGCTTAAGTAGCTGAATAATTGAATATCCTTCTTTGACAGCCAATCTCTGAAATCCTGTACGGAATTTGGTGATGGGAGTGGGTTTCTCCCTCTTCTCATCATGACCACGAAGTAATGGCAAGGCAACAGCAATCTTCTGAATACTTTTATACCTATGAGTACCCATTAATGGGTGAAACCTACTCCCTCGCAGAAATGGAGAGGTCTCAAGCAATCCGAGTTCTGACACACCAAAATAATGTACTATTTTAATTATATATTTTATGCTTATTTTTGGTGGTATTGCTCTTTAAAGAAGAGTATTTTCATGTTTTTGTTGCATGTATATTGTTTTTAGGCATTTGGAGCAAAAATGACAAAAAAGATGAAATTTGGAACAAAAGCAGCAAATTTTGGGATTCTGGCACATGATGCGCCAGTTCGGTGCATGATGCGCCAGAGACTACTTTTTGCAAATTAAGGTGGTTCGAGACAATTTTGGCGTCAATTTTCAAAGGGACACTTATTCTACACACCTATTGGAGTAATTTAATGCATCTAGACACTTTAAAAGGTTCTTTTATGAAGGGATATGTCTCTTGGAACAAATGACATATCTTTTGAATTCAAAAGAGTTGACTTTTGGAGGAAATTCAAAATTCTTTTCAAAGGAGGCAACCAAAAATAAAAGCGAAGACTTCAAAATAAGAGAGAGGGACGAGAAAGGGAGAGAAAAAGTTAGCGTGAGAGGCAAGAGGAGAGAAGAGGAGATTTTATTCTAAGATTGTAAGAGGAGAGGGAAGGTGAGAGATTTCATCTTCATTGCAATTATAAGAGAGAATTGAGTGGGATTGTAAAGAGAGAAAGACTTGGAGAGAAATTCTAAGGATGTACTTGGGAAGGATTATGAGATAATTTGTCTTTTATTTCTTTTCTTTTGTAAACTTGTTTTTATATATGAAATCCGTGTTTTTTCATCTTTCTCATGAACTTTGAGTAGTCTTCTTTATCTTTCTCCCTACTTTGAGATATGGTTTTGTGAAGAATAGATTTTGTGTTCTACAGTTTTAAATGTGAATAATTTGTGATGATTTGAACTCCGATCTNCTCAAAATAAGAGAGAGGGACGAGAAAGGGAGAGAGAGATTTAGCGTGATAGGCAAGAGGAGAGAAGAGGAGATTTTATTCTAAGATTGTAAGAGGAGAGGGAAGGTGAAAGATTTCATCTTCATTGCACTTATAAGAGAGAATTGAGTGGGATTGTAAAGAGAGAAAGACTTGGAGAGAAATTCTAAGGATGTACTTGGGAAGAATTATGAGATAATTTGTCTTTTATTTCTTTTGTTTTGTAAACTTGTTTTTATATATGAAATCTGTGTTTTTTCATATCTTTCTCATGAATTTTGAGTAGTCTTCTTTATCTTTCTCCCTACTTTGAGATATAATTTTGTGAAGAATAGATTTTGTGTTCTACAGTTTTAAATGTGAATAATTTGTGATGATTTGAACTCCGATCTTCTTTTACTTTTTGATCTAGTCAATTGAAATGTTAAAACTTATTGAGAAACATATGTTCTTAAAAGGGATATGATTTCTACAACATAGAGAGTCTCATTTATTTTCATGGGAGAGTAGGTCATCCATGGGATTGGGTGCAAATAAATAGGGAAATATACTTTGTTGGATGCATAATTTNTAGAGTAGGTCATCCATGGGATTGGGTGCAAATAAATAGGAAAATATACTTTGTTGGATGCATAATTTGAGATCTTAAGGCGACAAATTAAAATCCCCATTTTGGTCCAGTTGATTGGAAATTATTGCGAGATTGTTAGCCCTCAAGTGAGGGAGTAGTGGGAGCTATGGAGTGGCAGCCGATATCCTCCCCGCCTAACCACAGAATTAGGGTCAAAACTCTGGATTAGTCAATATTATTTATAACACTTGGAAGAGGGTAAAGAATAGGATTTCTGCTATTTGGCACAAAACTATTTATATATGTATTTTTAAATGATTTCAATATCTTCACAATCCATACTCTTTGTAAAGGGGAATGATGCTTTCATAAATTTGAACTTTCTGTCAAAACAAAAACTTTATTTAGTTTTAGTAATTTTACTTTTGAAAGTTAGTCCTTAATTAGTTCACTTTGTTTTTCAACTGCATTTTATATAGTATTTACCCTAGTAGTTAATTTTCAAACTTCNGTTTGAACTTTTTGTCAAAACAAAAACTTTATTTAGTTTTAGTAATTTTACTTTTGAAAGTTAGTTCTTAATTAGTTCACTTTGTTTTTCAACTGCATTTTATATAGTATTTACCCTAGTAGTTAATTTTCAAACTTCACACTTTACTTATATTTTTGTATTTTTATTATAAAATAATTTCAAAAGCTTAGTTAAAGGATTTTCCAACTTTCCTGCGAGATCGATATCTAGGACTCCATTAGAGTCATTTATTACTTGGCGATACATATACTTGCATTGAGTTTAAAGGGGATTTAGCAATTTAAAAAGAATTTTCAAAGATAAACTATTTTAATAAANCCCTGCGAGATCGATATCTAGGACTCCATTAGAGTCATTTATTACTTGGCGATACGTATACTTGCATTGAGTTTAAAGGGGATTTAGCAATTTAAAAAGAATTTTCAAAGATAAACTATTTTCATAAAAGGTATTTTTGTTGCAATTATATTGAATTTTTATTATAATTTATGCTGTGTGTATTTTATAATATTAAAAAATATTTGCAAAATTAACACACTAAATCTTCCCACACAAGTTTTTGGCGTTGTTGCCGGGGAAGTAACAGAAAGTAGTATTAGTATAAAAAATATATAAAAAATATAAAAAAAGAAGAGTGTTTGTAGTTTATCTTGAATGTTTTCTTTTTTAAGTGTGTTTGCTTGATTTTTTTAAATTCTTGCTTTATTTTGTTTATGCGTAGTGTAAGATCTAAAAATTTAGTACCTTATGATTCCGAACTAGAGAGAACTGTTAGAAAAAATTTAAAATAACAAAAAGAGAAAGATAATTTTAGCAAAATGGCTTGCAATTTAAATAAAGTTGAAATGAAAATGAGCATCATCAGAGACATTTAAGAGTTTATGCTAATCCTACAATAGATGAAATTCATTTAAGTAAACAAAACTCTGTTGTAGCAGCTAATTTATTTGAGCTTAAACCTGTTATATCTAAATGGTACAAGGAATCAATTTGGAGGAACACCAACTGAAGATCCTAATTTACACCTTGCTAGTTTTCTAAAATTGTGTGCTACATTTAAATATGATGAAGTGTCGAATGATGATGTCAAGCTTAGACTTTTTTCTTTTTCACTAAGGGATAAAACTAAGATGTGGTTAATCTCATTAGCACCTGTATCAGAACATGGGGAGATTTATCACAAAAATTATTATCTAAATATTTCCCACCTTTAAAACTGTTAAACTTAGAAATGATATTATCATGACTTGACACATTATAAAACTTAAACTCACCTTGATGAGGAGCTTAGAGCTAGTATTGTAGACAACACGACCTTTTTCAACAGTAAAACATGTCTGCACCAGCTAAACTATTCCTTATAATTAAACAACTAAGCCAAATAATTTTGAGGTTGTTCGATTAGTGCGACATAAATTTTCAACTTATCTTTAGGCCTTTGTATGGCTCTCCATACAATATTAGCCCTAACTCACTTTAGGTTTTAGAGGTTGTTGTTCATCATGACCTAATACCTCACATCTTCCAAGCTATTCATGTGATCATTTCACATGCATGCAAGCCCTAATTAAATAAAATTGACAAGATGAAACATTTAAATATTTCTCCTCTAAATTGAAGCCAAACCATAGCGTAGACTGGGAAGTCATCGGGGTTCTCTTTAGGCTCTGTGACATCCCCTAGTTCTTCTTCCTTTGTATTCCAAAAGTAACATGTTCCAAATTTGAGTGATTCTCTCTTCACACCTCTTTATCCAATTTTGTTGAAAAGTCCTATTACTTAGACCTCTTTGAAGACAATATCCCCTAAATTTTATCGAGAGTTTTCTTAGATAACTTCAGTTATCTAAGATGTAATTAAATATAAGGGTTACCTTTATAAGAAACTTTAACAAATCCAGCTTAATATAAACCCCATTTAACTTTCCATGTTAAATAGGAGAACTTGTCGGATTAAAAAGAAATGGTTTTCGCAGACCAAACAAAAGTTATATATTTCTTAGTTTATTTGATCGAGCCTCACTCTGGTGTCATGTGTTTATCTTTCGAGATACATACATAGCTTGAGGTGCAGTGCTCTTTCATCTAAACTTTGAAAGATATAGGACCAGTTAGATTTCATATTTTTCTAAAACTATATATATATATATATATATATGTAAATTAAAAATGCATTTCTGAAGAGGATGACGGGATTCCTATTCTGGCGATCGACAGCTTCCAACGGCCAACTCCTCAACCAAAATAGTGTCAAACATTCCCCAATATATGTATATGTATGTATGTATATATATATAAATATAGCAAAAGTAGAGTTCTATTAAATCTCAAAAAGGGAAGGAGAAGGATAGGTGGAAACATTGACCATTTGAGATTCAGCTCCATTGATAGCTAAGAAATTTGCTGGTCAGTTTCATTCCCTATAAATAAAAGAGAAATAAACCCTTGTCTCCATGAGTAACTATTGTATCTGAGTGATCCACTGTTGTATGTGCCAAGGGGAGTGTATTTTCCTGTCATGTAGTCAACAAGCTGAGAAGAATCTACTTCAACTTGTAAGGGAGCCCACTTGTTCAGTGTAGCCATCTTAAGAGCCCAGAATAAAGCAACTATTTCAGCTTCNATGAGTGATCCACTGATGTATGTGCCAAGGGGAGTGTATTTGTCTATCATGTAGTCAACAAGCTGAGAAGAATCTACTTGAACTTGTAAGGGAGCCCACTTGTTCAGTGTAGCCATCTTAAGAGCCCAGAATAAAGCAACTATTTCAGCTTCCATCACATCCTATGCCATAATTGGTAATTGAAAATAAAGTAAGAAATTTCCTTTACGATCCTTGAAGACTTCTCCTATACCAGTTTTCTTTGGAGAGAAACTTCCATCCGTGTTGATTTTGATGAAAGGAAACATATGTTTTTCCACACTACCTTAATGACTTTAAAAGTTTTCTGTTCAGCTGTTTTACATATATTCAAGATGTTTGGGAAGCTTTTCCATGGAATCAATTTTCTGATGTAAGCCAAATAGTTGACCACCACCTTTCCAGTAGTAGCAAAAATGTCCTCATGTTTTGCCTGATATCTTGCAGCCCAAATAAACCATGCAATGATAAAGGTGATGGGACCTAGCTTCAGTCCTTGCCAGCCACCCCAGCAATCACTCAGGCTAGCCCACTCCAGATTGATGGTTTTGATTTGAAATTGTGATTGTAGGGCCAGCCACACTTGCCTGGAGAACTCACAGGTGAAGAATAAGTGATGGGCTGACTTCATATCCTTTCTGCACAAATGACACAAAGAAGGGCCTCTCAACCCCTTAAGTTTTAGTATATGATGTGTTGGAAGTAGCGCATTGAGCACTCTCCAAGTGAAAAAAAGACATAGAAGGGGTTAGAAATTTATTCCACAAGCACTCTCCCCATGGCACCTTAGCCCAATGGTATAACTTATTATATATGTCTTTGGTCAGACTATTATTGGAGCAGGAGGTTAGAACCAGTTTTTCTTTCTTATTTCTATCAAATTGAATCTTAATTACCTTGTTTACTGAGATGTCAGTCACTAAGGTATGGAGAAAGTCTTCTGACCAAGAGTACCCCCATCCAACAGTCTTTCACCATAAGGGTCCTGTCAGGAATACCAGGCAAAGGATCCAAAAAATCATCTAGGTACCATCTATCAAGAAAAAAAATTGATAATTTGATGACCCAACTCCCATATATAAAGATGCTCAGCACTTTCTCTCACCTTTAACATGTTGCTCCAAGCTCTAGAATCTCAGCCTTTTAGAAACCAAATTTGGATATTCAAATTTGAAATATTTAACAAACATGAATTTTTCCTAAAGAGTGTCTTGTTGTCTGAATTTAATCTACAACATACACATGCTAATTTGTTGTAGCTGGTCAAGCCCCTTAAAACCCAGCCCTCTTACTTAAAAAGATCTGGCCACTTTCTGCTACTAGCCCAAATCATCTTTTTTCTCTGACCAGTCTAGAGGAATCTATTAAAGGTTCTCTCCAACAGCACCTTTGTGCTTTTCTTCATCACTGCCACTTGTAGAATATACATAGGGAAGGTGGTGAGAATGCTCTTCAATAAAGTTATTATGCCCCCATTGGAAAGGAAGGAATTTGTCCAGCTCTATAAATTTGAATAAGTTTTTTCAACAATTTCATCAAAGTGGGTTAATTTGGTTCTTCGCCTACTTAATTGTACCCCTACATATTTAAAAGGGGTAAGCATATGAGTGAAACCAGTTAGATCAAGAATCCAATGTCTGCAAGAGGAGAAGACCTTTTTGCTGAAGAGAACTTGGCAGTTGTCTTTGTTTACCATGAGTCCTAATGCANGCATCACATCCTATGCCATAATTGGTGATTGAAAATAAAGTAAGAAATTTCCTTTATGATCCTTGAAGACTTCTCCTATACCAGTTTTCTTTGGAGAGAAACTTCCATCAGTGTTGATTTTGATGAAAGGAAACATATGTTTTACCACACTACCTTAATGACTTTAAAAGTTTTTTGTTCAGCTGTTTTACATATATTCAAGACGTTTGGGAAGCTTTTCCATGGAATCAATTTTCTGATGTAAGCCAAATAGTTGGCCACCACCTTTCCAGTAGTAGCAAAAATGTCCTCATGTTTTGCCTGATATCTTGTAGCCCAAATAAACCAGGCAATGATAAAGGTGATGGGACCTAGCTTCAGTCCTTGCCAACCACCCCAGCAATCACTCAGGCTAGCCCACTCCAGATTGATGATTTTGATTTGAAAGTGTGATTGCAAGGCCAGCCACACTTGCCTGGAGAACTCACAGGTGAAGAATAAGGAATGGGCTGACTCCATATCCTTTCTGCACAAATGACACAAAGAAGGGCCTCTCAACCCCTTAAGTTTTAGTATATGATGTGTTGGAAGTAGCGCATTGAGCACTCTCCAAGTGAAAAAAAGACATAGAAGGGGTTAGAAATTTGTTCCACAAGCACTCTCCCCATGACACCTTAGCCCAATGGTATAACTTATTATATATGGCTTTGGTCAGACTATTATTGGAGCAGGAGGTTAAAACCAATTTTTCTTTCTTATTTCTATCAAACTGAATCTTAATTACCTTGTTTACTGAGATGTCGGTCACTAAGGTATGGAGAAAGTCTTCTGACCAAGAGTACCCCCATCCAACAGTCTTTCACCATAAGGGTCCTGTCAGGAATACCAGGCAAAGGATCCAAAAAATCATCTAGGTACCATCTATCAAGAAAAAAAATTGATAATTTGATGACCCAACTCCCATATATAAAGATGCTCAGCACTTTCTCTCACCTTTAACATGTTGCTCCAAGCTCTAGAATCTCAGCCTTTTAGAAACCAAATTTGGATATTCAAATTTGAAATATTTAACAAACATGAATTTTTCCTAAAGAGTGTCTTGTTGTCTGAATTTAATCTACAACATACACATGCTAATTTGTTGTAGCTGGTCAAGCCCCTTAAAACCCAGCCCTCTTACTAAAAAATATCTAGCCACTTCTGCTACTAGCCCAAATCATCTTTTTTCTCTGACCAGTCTAGAGGAATCTATTAAAGGTTCTCTCCAATAGCACCTTTGTGCTTTTCTTCATCACTGCCACTTGTAGAATATACATAGGGAAGGTGGTAAGAATGCTTTTCAATAAAGTTATTATGCCTTCATTGGAAAGGAAGGAATTTGTCCAGCTCTATAAATTTGAATAAGTTTTTTCAACAATTTCATCAAAGTGGGTTAATTTGGTTCTTCGCCTACTTAATTGTACCCCTAGATATTTAAAAGGGGTAAGCATATGAGTGAAACCAGTTAGATCAAGAATCCAATGCCTGCAAGAGGAGAAGACCTTTTTGCTGAAGAGAACTTGGCAGTTGTCTTTGTTTACCATGAGTCCTAATGTATGTTGAAACTCCTGTATGCATGTATGTAAATTCTTAGCACCAGCCTTGATAGCTATAGAGAAAATGATGATATCATTAGCATAGATCAAGTGACTAATTTCCAATTTAGATTTATGATGGTACATGTTGTAGCTATTCGTGTGCCAGGGTCTGCCAGCCAAATTGGAAAGATAGTCCAAGGCTAGGATGAATATTGTTGGGGAGTGGGAGTCTCCTTACTTCAATCCCCTAGTGGCCTTTAAAAACCCATGATCATTATCATTTATGAACATAGAGTTTACATTCCCTTTACTCCATCTTATGATAATTTGGCATGAATTAGTAGAAAACCCCCTTGCCCTCAAAATCTCAATTATAAATTTCCACTGAATCATGTCATAAGCCTTATTAAAATCAAGTTTTTAAATAATATTCCCCCCTTGCAGGGTTTCTCTAAATACATCTGTAGTTCTTGAGCTAAGAGCACATTAACACCAATGATCCTTCCCTTCACAAAGGCTGCTTGCTTTAGGTGTTGCAGAAGAGGTTGTAGTCTCCTCACCAAAATTTTGCTTATAACCTTACTGATCACATTGGTTAGACTAATAGTTCTGAATTGGTTCCACTGTTCTTTGAAGGAAGATTTGGGAATGAACACAATGGTGGCAGCACTAAAGTAATTTGGCAAACCATGGCCCTGAAAGAAATACTGTATGGTTGTGATAACATTTTCTTTAATGATCTCCCATGTGTTTTTATAAAAGTCGGCTGTAAAACCATCAAGCCCTGCAGATATGGAATTATTAATGGATGAAAGTGCTTGTTTGATTTCTTCCTCTCCTAGAACTTCAAGAAGGTTGATTCCTGCAGTGAACTCATGATCAGAATAGACATATTTGGGTCAATATGTCCCTTTTGAGTATAAGTACACTGCATTAATGGTTGGCAATAAGTCACAAAACTTGCAGTAATCCCTGCATCATCCTTAATCCAATTGACATGGTTGTCTTTAATGGAGTGGATAGTATTACACTTCTTTTGGTATTTGATACAAGCATTATAAGACTTAGTATTTCTATCACCATCTAAAAACTTGATTTTGGAAGCTTTCTGTTTGAGAAATTGTTCCTGCCAAGCCACAACTATTAATAACTTCTCATTATCCTCCAGGTGGGAGGCCTCATCTACCTATCTAAGAATGGTAGCATTCTCCATTTCCTTTAGTTCCTTCTCATCCTATTCAACCCCATTCATGGTATTGCCAAAAGTATTCCAATTCCAGTTGTTTAAAGCTTTTCCAACTTTTTCTGCAATATCCACAGCTTGATTAGAGGGTTGAAACGATCATAGTCCCTCCAATGTTCTTTGATNAAGAAAATAAAATACAATGTCACTCACTCATAAGGATATCCCAACCACCAAACTGACACCCAAAGCAGGAAAGGAGAATATATATACATAGACCTATTTATATATATTTTTCAACAACACAAACTGAAGAAATCATAAAATAAAAGTCAACCCCCAAACAAAGAAAAACAGAAAACTAAGAAGAAAAAGAACTACAAATCAGAAGGACAAGACATTGGAAAAGGAAAGGAACTTCAGAGTTTGGAGGTTCATATAAATCAGATAAAAATAGGCTCTAACAAAACAAGAGGGAGGACTAGGTCTAAGTCCCAACCTTATTCTTCTCCCCCCTCCCCATGATCAATCTGCTATGCTGGAACATAAGGGGGATTGCCCACNGGTTTTTGCTTATTTTGTCTATGCAGGCAGCTCTAAAGTTGCTAGAATTGATCTGTGGGAATCTCTGCAGCTCATCCAAGGTACAATTGATAAGGCCTAGCTAGTGGGAGGAGACTTCAATTGCATTTCCTCTCCTTCTGAGAGGAAGGGAGGCAGACCTCCCAACCCCACCACTATATCATTCTTTAATGATAATATCAAAAAAACTGGGTTATTTTACCTGGGGTTTAGTGGTCCTACCTTTACTTGGAGAAGGAAGGACATGTGGGAAAGGTTGGATAGAGTTTTTACCAATGACAATTGGATCCAAAAGTTTTTGCAGACATCCATTACTCACTTAAGCCTTGCTGGCTCAGACCACAGGCCTCTTCTGAACACTATAGGGAAAAAGGTGACTAGCCAGAAAAGCTATTTCAGATATCTGAATGTGTGGTCTCAGCATTTAAACTTCTTGAATATTATTAAAGAACATTGGAAGAATGAACTTCATCCTGACCCCTTCATCNTAATGATAATATCAAAAAAACTGGGTTATTTTACCTGGGGTTTAGTGGTCCTACCTTTACTTGGAGAAGGAAGGACATGTGGGAAAGGTTGGATAGAGTTTTTACCAATGACAATTGGATCCAAAAGTTTTTGCAGACATCCATTACTCACTTAAGCCTTGCTGGCTCAGACCACAGACCTCTTCTGAACACTATAGGGAAAAAGGTGACTAGCCAGAAAAGCTATTTCAGATATCTGAATGTGTGGTCTCAACATTTAAACTTCTTGAAAATTATTAAAGAACATTGGAAGAATGAACTTCATCCTGACCCCTTCATCAACCTGTGGACTAATCAAAAGAAGGTGGCTAAAGCCCTTAAACAGTGGAGCTGGAATACTTTTGGAGACCTCCTGCTGATTGTAGATAAGGTTGAAAAGGAGGTAACTGATCTGGAGGAGGAGCATATCAAAGGGAGGATTGATGAGGCTGTTCTTCTTGAGGCAAATGAGAGACTCTTAAATGCTGTTCAATGGCAGGAACATTTCCTTAAACAAAAGGCTGTCAAAACCAAATTTACTGAAGGAGATAGAAACACTAAATTCTACCATGCTTGCATTAAATACCAGAGAAAATGTAACACTATACACTCTATCAAGGACCATAATGGTATTTGGCTCAGGCAGGAGGAGGAAATTGCAGAAAGTGCTGTGCAGTATTGCCACAACCTAATGAATGGGGCCAACAGTGAAAGAGTGCAAATTGACAACAATTTGTTTGCTGACAGCAAGAAGTTCACTGCCAATCTGCATTTGAATGTTATTCCTGATGAGGAGGAGATTAAAATAGCATTGAATTCCATAGACAATTCTAAATCTGCTGGACCTGATGGGTTTACTGCAGGCTTCTACAAGAAAGCATGGGATGTTATCAAGGTGGAGGTGATCAAAGCTATCCAACACTTTTTCAAAGGAAACTCACTACCTAACTATTTCAGTGCTTCTACTATTGTTTTCATTCCAATGACTTCTATCAAGGATAGCTGGAATCATTACAGAACTCTGAGTCTAAACAATGTTATAAGCAAGACTATAAGTAAAATTATTGTACATAGACTTCAGCCTGTTTTACCTCATCTTGTCAGCACTAACCAAGCTGCTTTTGCGAAAGGCAGAAGCATTGGGGATAACATCCTCCTGGCTCAAGAACTTCTATAGGATTTGGAGAAACCTTACAGAGGGGAAAATGCCATTTTTAAGCTTGATTTAAAGAAGGCTTATGACATGGTGAACTGGGATTTCATTATTGAATGCTTGGAGGCTAGGGGTTTTTCCAGGGAGTGCTGTAAGATTATTAAAAGATGGCTTGAGGATAACATTAACTCAGTTTTTATAAATAGTAAAGCTCATGGATTCTTTAAAGCTACTAGAGGGCTCAAGCAAGGGGACCCTTTATCCCCCACCATTTTTATCCTGGTCTTGGACTACTTCTCTAGATTGATTGATTGCAAGGAGAATAGGAAAAGTTTCAACACTTATCACAATAGAGCTAAGATGGATATCAGCCATCTGATCTATGCATATGACATTCTGATGTCTACTAGGGCTTCTAAGTCTGCTACCAAGTCCATTATGGAGTGCCTTCAACACTTCCGACAGGTGTCTGGTCTAAGGGTAAACAAGGACAAATGTGAGATTCTGATCAGCAAAAGAGCCTCTCTACCAACCAAGCAATGGATGCACTCTTACACTGGTTTCTCTAGCTTGAGCCTACCTTTCAAATATTTGGGGATTCACCTAACTAGAAGAAGAACAATATTGACTCAATTTGATGAGGTTATTGATAAGATAACCTCTACTCTTCAGGGGTGGTCTAACTTCTATTTGTCCAATGGTGTAGGATCACCCTCAAGAGAATTCTTACCTTTATCCCTTTGTATGTTATCCAAGTGGCTATAATGAAAAGAAGTTCCTCTATGATGCTGGAAAGAACCTTCAATAGGTTTCTGTGGGCTGGGAACAAGAAACAAGTGGCTTGGGCAAGCTGGCAAAAAGTGGCTAAACCATGGGAGGCTGGTGGTTTGGGATTTAAAGGTCTGCACCAGATGCAACACATTAGTCTTTGCAAGCTTTGGATTAAATTCAGACAAAATGAAAGCTTATGGGTCAATTTCATGCAGGCCAAATACTGCAAATTTGTTCACCCTGGGGAGGTCACTAGGAAGGTGGGTGACTCCAGAATTTGGGTTCAGATGCTCAAGGTCAGAGAAGACATTGAAAAGCTGCTAAGATGGGAGCTGGGCCAAGAGGAAATTAATTTTTGGAAAGACAAATGGTGTCCTATTGAATATTTGGAACCTTTGCAGGATGAAAAGGAGGGGGATTTACTGGTCAAGGACTGCTGTGTTGGCAATGTTTGGTCTGAGGACTTTTTGAGGAGTTTACTGAAGGAGCAGTCTGTCAGCTACATTTCTGCTATCCAATTTGACAGAAATAACAATGATCAACTTAACTTGATGAACAGGACCAGAGCTAGTATCTTAAAAGATATCCAGAACTATTTGTACAGC
>JXCR01133592.1:59397-69798 GCA_002079205.1 Phalaenopsis hybrid cultivar
AAACATGAATTCTACTCATTACAAAAGAAAAGTAAAATGAAAACAACGGCATAATCTTCTCATGCCATTATTTCCAAACAAGAAGAGAGAGTAAGAGAAGCCCATCACAAAGCACGAAGAAAACACAACGGAAACTTCATTTAACCAAAGCAAATCCACTAAATAAGTGTTTACAAAAATCAAAAGATAATGAAGAACACAATACTTAGCTTTTTTCCTTTGAAAGAAAGATGAATATCTCTCCCACAAAGTCTCCCGCCGATCCATGCAATGCTAGAACATCTCCTTACAAATTCTTTCCAAATCTCCTCTTCAATCTCTCCAAAAGGGTAGAAATCTACATTTCTACTTCTATTCTAAAAACCCTAAGCTTTCTCCATACTTTTCCTAATATTCCTCTCACACCAAACCTTTCTTTTCTAACCTAAATTCATTGTTTTAAAGTTTAGGGATGATGTATGAAGAGTTGCCACAAGAATCCTTTCAAAAAGCATCCAAATACGTTGAATTTCGGCCCATAACCGCCAAAAGTCGATCCATAGTCGTCCCGGGCGCCATCGGTGGGCTCGAGGGCGCTGTCGGTGAGCTTTTCTGTCGTTTTTGTGTCTTTTCGAGTAAATCTCGTCGTTGGCGCTGTTTTGGCGCCGTAGGCGAGCAGACTGCGCAGCTCCACCGTTTGGCTCCGTTTTAGCTCCGATTCACCCTATTTCAGTTGCGTTGTGTTCCTAACAGATAGCTCTACAAAATAAGCATAAAAACAACATTCCTTTAAAGTGTAATCTCATTCAAAAATATGCAAGAAGTGTAAAAGAGATTAAGCAACGAAAGACTTATCAAAAGGTGACAGGGCAAAATTTCATTTCTTGCTCGTTTTTGCTCCAAATGTGTAAAAGTGATTAAGCATTGAAAGACTTATCAAAAGGTGACAGGGCAAAATTTCATTTCTTGCTCGTTTTTGCTCCAAATTGCACCGTTTTTGTTTCTTTTTTCTCCAATGACCATAATTCATCATACTTGCAACAAAAAATCAAAAATCCTTCTTTAAAGTGCAATATCATCAAAATCAATGTAAAATAGGTATGAAAATCTCAACATATTTTTTTTGGTCAAACCTAAAATAATTTTCTTAAGGACATAAGTTTTATTTTGATTGAGTTATTAACCTTTATTTAAAGTGCAATATCATTAAAAACAGTATAAAATAGGTATGAAAATCTCAACATATTTTCCTTTAAAAGTGCAATATCATCAAAAACAGTATAAAATAGGTATGAAAATCTCAACATATTTTCCTTTGGTTACTTTTCAGCTTGCTCTTTTGGTTGCTCTCTCATGCAAGTTCTCCAATATCATTATTGAGACTGATTCTCATCATACTTGCAACAAAAAATCAAAAATCCTTCTTTAAAGTGCAATATCATCAAAATCAATGTAAAATAGGCATGAAAATCTCAACATATTTTTCTTTGGTCACTTTTCAGCTTGCTCTTTTGGTTGCTCTCTCATGCAAGTTCTCCAATATCATTATTGAGACTGATTCTTTATCGCTATTCAAGAATTTTGGTGCCCTTTATTTACCCAAATGGAATGTTCGTTACACTTGGAATTGAATTATTGAGGTAATAGAAAATTTTAATTTTAATATTCACATGTCTTTTATTTTTCGTGAAGGGAATTCTCTTGGTAATTGGCTCGCTAAGTTTGCTAAGGATAATATTAATCCTTTAGTGGGTGTTACTCCTATGCATCACTTAAAGTGCCTTTTATTGAGTGACACTTTAGATTCGCCTTACATTAGATTTTGATTTCTTTTTGTTTTGAGAGGCCTTTATTTTCATGCTATGGTTTGTATTATTATTGCTAATTTTTTGTTTCTTTTTCACTGGATTTTCAGTCCCTGCTGGAGGAGTATTTTTGGTTATACTAGCTGCATGGGGTTTTTCATTTTACTATTTGGAGATTTCGGTCCCTGCTGGAGCATCCTACACACCCGAGGCTTCTTTATGGATTTTCAGTCCATGTTTGGAAATTTCAGTTTTCTGTTTTACTCCCTGCTAGTGTTTGGATTATATTGCTTTTATTTGCAACATTAAGCTCCTTTCTTACATAATCTGCTTACCCTTTTCTCCTGTTGCTGAAGAGATTATATTTCTTCTTTTAATGCATAAGGGTCACTTTAAGCTTCAGATAGCTGCAGTGTATTTTCTAGATTTTCAATCACTTGTGAGGGGGACTACTTTAGATTGGCTCCATACGAGGACTTTGATTTCGAAGGCTTTCGTGTGGGGAGTTTCGTATCTCGCCCACAACAATTTGATCATTACAAAATACCTGCATGAAGTCGTCTTTGTAAGATTTTTTTTGTCGCAATGTCTTTCAAACTGTGTATCACTTATTTGGCGCAGGACATAATTGGGTGGTGCTCTCGAAGAATATGCTTTGGGTATATTGTATTTTGGTTTAGTTTATTTTTGATGTTTTGCTTACTTTTTTGCATGGCGTTGTACTGTGGATTTTGGAACCCCTAGGCTTATAATGTATTTTTTAGTTTTTAGATGGGGATCCACTATCCTACCCAAAATTTGTAACCTTTTTTTTTAATATTAACGCGTAAGGAGCCACGAGCTGCTCTTTTTATAAAAAAATATATATATTGGTTTAAAGAGCAATATACAGTTCCTTACATGCTAATTAAGCAAAAAATGATACAAACTTGGGTTGGAGAGGATCTCCAAACTAACAAAATCAAAAAGATATAAACAACTCACTCAAATAGAGATCCTCAGCCAAGTACAACTCCACACAAAAAGCAAAATAGACAAAAGAAGTATAACAAATAATAAAATGTATACCAAACATGCACAAGTTTACCAATCCTAAAACGTATACTCCCAAAAGCAAAAGGAAATCCACTAAAATATTTTAAAAAGCATGAAGCAGCTACCAAAATAGACCATTTGAAATCCCAGTGAAGAAATAGAGCCACCATCAAAAGGCAGCAAACGAAACAAAAGGGACAGTTTAAACATAAACATAGCAGTCTCAACAAGTTTCCAAAGAGCAGTGGTGAATGTAGTAATCCCCAGGAAACATCTACTCAGTAGACATTTAATACAAAGCCTGGAAATCCACCAGTAAAAAAAAATAGAAAGCAAGATACTATCATCCGATAGGAAGAATAAAACATTAAGCCCTGGAAAAGGCTCCTGCAAGTGAAACCCGTGAAGCTGGCAGCCTTCCCCAACCTGCAATAAAGGCCCCAAATTAAAGCTCAAAAGCATAGCTGCTAAAACCTTCATGTAAGCCCAAGGTTTGTAACCATGACACTTCATTGGTAAAATTTAAAATTCACGATGTAGAGAAGGAAAATTACCCACAGCTACTGTAGCACAGTAGCAGTAAGACAGAAACCATGGCAGATCGAGGGGGCTCGTTCTGAATATATAAACAAAGTAATCACAGCAAACAACAACTATTGATGCTTAGAAAATAAAGATGTAGATGTTATCAGAGCTACAAAGAAAGGGAGGCTCAAAAGAGAGGGGCCTCCAGTAAATAGTTCTGTATGGAAATAAATAATGAAGGGAGCATCCCAACCATAAAAGATAGATCAAGCATACATGCTGAAAAAAAAGAACTCCCTGTAAAGCTCACAATAATCTAACAGAGCAGAAAAGTGGGGAGTTAAACCATTATAATCAAGGAGGACAATTCTCAGCAGTAATAATTAAAACCAAAGCAGCTAGTCTAAGGGAGAGTGAAGTGTAAAACATTAGCAGACCAAACATAAAAAATAATTCCAGGTTCCCACCAATTTTTATATTTCTCTTGATAAATCTGCAATCACCCCTTCCATTCACAGAATCATGATAGCTTAGAGGAAATACCAACTTAGCAACATTCCCAACACCAATCTTATCATTCCCCACTATATCAACAAAAGTAGATTTTCTAAAAAGAAAATTAAGAAAACAGTTAGAGTAGTTAGAACAGTTTCCCCAAAATCAACCACCCAACGCTTGAAACCAAAAAACCAACCCTTCATCAAAAGAACTAAAGGCATAACAGAAAAAATTATGCACGAATTTAGGGAGCCTCAAAAAGATCACTTTGTATAAGAGTAGAAAGAAAAGAGGGGGTTGTATCACCAACCAAAACATTATTAATCCCAATTTTGGCAAGCCAATCCACAGGGGCATTTCCTTCCCTATGAAAGAAACTATATTGCAAAGTAAGATTCTTTGTAGCAATAATGTGCAAGATACAATTTAGCAAAATTTTAATATGTCAAACAGGAGCCAACTGTCCTGTTAAAATTTTAAACAAACTTTGACAATCTGTCTCCAAAACCACCATAGAAAATTGAAGTGAAACAGTACTTGCAAAGCTGCAAGTACAACCCTAGTCTCAGCTTCCAATGGGGATGAGGCAGAACATGGGGAGGAAAAAAAAGCTAGACACCGCCCATTAACATCCCAAAAAAGTCCACCCATCCCGACAACAATAGTGGTGTAACTTACATAGATATTAACTTTAATCCAACTTCAAGAGGGTGGTCTCCAACTGATTAAGGTTGGTCTCCTACCACTCCAAGGTGAGGAGGAACTACCAGAGACACCAACAACTCTCAATCCCTTAAGATAATTAGCCAAAATGAGAGGAACAATGGTAGAAGGTGTTTTTACAATAGCTTCATACTTATGGCTATTACTAGCCATCTAAATGAACAACAAAGCTATAAGAGGAAAATATAGCAATTTCTTGTGAAAATAACCAACTTCCTACCATGTATGAAGAATACCATCCAAACTACAAAAAAATGCCATGTAATACCAAAAAAACTCCCAACCATCTCCCACACAGATTTAGCAAAGGGGCATGCAAGGAACAGATGATGAGGAGACTCACCCTCCTTCTTACAATTATAACAAAAGGAGGCAATCCTCAACCCTTTCAACTTCAGAATATCATCCAGAGATAGTAAATTTCTTAAAAATCTCCAAAGAAAGAATGAAATAGAAGGAGAGATGCATTGATTCCATATATAAGAGCTTCATTTCTAGCTATGAAATTTGTATGTGTCGAAATAGATCATAATAGAAGTGCATGATTGAAAATTCCTCAGAAAAACATCTCTCGTGTCAGCAATAATAGAGATTTTAGTAATAAAACTAGCCTTCTCCCCTGCCAAGGAAACACACATATGTAAATTCCAGCTGCCATTTGGCCAAAGATCAGAAACAAGTAGATGTCTGTCATTTAATGAGTGTGGAGAGTTTGTGAGATTTGAAGTGCCCCAGTGATCGTGCCAAAATAAAATGCTACCATTCCCCATGTCCCAAAATATGAAATGAGAAGCCACAATTCTAGCAAGAATAGTTGCCTTCCAGATTTTGGAGTCCCCAATCTTCTAAGTGACAGTAGAGGGATGTATAAAAGAGCAATTTTTATGAAACATAAATTGAGCCCAAAGAGAATCACCAGCTTAAAATTTGATCCAAAGTTTGCACATATTTATATCAATGACCTGTTTCAAAGTTTTAAATCCAAGGCTACCAGAAGTAAGTGGTTTGTAAATTTTTTGCCAATTAGCGTAGACTTTGCTAGAATGAGTACTTCTCCAAAGGAATTTATTAAAGAGCACTTCAAGTTGTTTTTGGGTGCTCTTTTTAGTTGTGAGAACTTGCATAGCATCAAGAGATAGACTAAAAAGCACAGTTTTTAACAAAGTAAGCCTACCACCATTAGATTAGAAATTATTTCTCCAATCATTAATCCTGGATTTAACTTTTTCAACAATCTCATCTATTTTAACTTGTTTCTTCAGAAGTAGTACCAAGAACTTGTAGTAGTACCAAGAACTTCAGCCCCTAACCAATCAACCATGTATTGAGCTTCCTATACTTTATTATGCACATTGCCAAAAGCTTGATCATTCCAATTTTTGAGATGAGCAGCCAATTTCTTATGTAATTTCCATAAGGTAAACAAAGGTGTCCCAACACCATCAACTTTCCAAGCCTATTGCACAACTCCTTAAAAAGTATTATGAGTGGTCCAAATATTAAGGAATTTGAATCTAGAAATGAGAGACTTAACATGAAAAGCTAATGTGAGTAATACAGGATTATGATCAGAAGAAGCATAGCTTAAATGTGGAACACGAATGATAGGGTAGAGATTTAAGAAAGTAGAGTTTCCCAAAAATCTATCCAGCCTTTGAAAGAGTAAACCTCTCCTCCAAGTATATGGTGACCAAGAATAACTAAGATCAAAAAGGCCAGCACATGCAATAGAGTTACAAAAAAGATTTATGAGAATGGTATCACATCTACCACCACCTTTCCTCTCATAAGGCTTCATAACCATGTTAAAATCTCCACCCACAAACCAGTTTTCCTTTATAGTATCTCCCATAATTTCAAGTTTTTGCCATAACAAAAATTTATATTGCATAAGCAAACTTGCATAGACAAAAGTGCCCCAACCATGAAAGTCTTCCATCTTGAAATGAGTAAGACTAAATTGTTCCTCATCATCCACAATTGATAAGACAACTGAGCACTTCCAGAAAATCGAGATTTTGTTATTCTTATTATAGAAGGACTTATAGCCTTTAAATTTCTACATAATCTTGTCTTTCTTAACATGCACAAGAGGCTCCAAAATAACCAAAATGAAAATTTTGTGAACCCTACAGAGGTACTTGAATCTATAAGGGAGGCAGGGTTCGCCACTCCCCTAATATTTCAACTCTTGATGTTAAACATGTTTTCTTAAGCCAACCCTTCTAGAAGATCTAGAAGGGTTGCCTAATTATTCACCATCTGAGTAGTATGTACCCTCTTGAATAATTTTACCATCATTTAAATTGGAGAGTTCATTATTTCTTTTGTCTTTCCTTCTAGAATGCTTTAGACTTGTCACTCATTTTCTAACTCATTTGTAGAACGTTGTAAGGGAGCATTGATATCAACATTTGAAGAGGATGGCTAAGATATTTTGACGGAAGGCTGCTTATGAATATGAAATATGGCATGAATATTTGAATTAAAAGGCAATTGAGTTTCCAAGTTAGTATCTATATCAGAGGTGGTATTTAAATGAGTAGGGGGAACAGAGTTTGAAATGTGCATAGTATCATCAAGAGTGCCATTAGGTAAGAGATGCCCCTCAGTAGGGGAAATAAAGGAATATTATTCTGGCAAGAAATCATTCCACTGTATGGTAGGAATTCACATATCAACCTCAACATTCTAAAGATCAACATTTGATAGTGTGACCTGGTGAGTGGTAGGTTCATGATTTTCAGTGGAAGTAACCCTTTAGTTAATTTTTTGATGCCATGTATTTCCTTTTAAGTTATGGATTTAGTTTGAAGCATTGTGATGTGTGATGACCAAACATAGATAAAATACAATATGGGGAGTGATGTTTAATTTCAACCTGTTGCCAGTAACCTCTATGTTGAGATCCAATCCAGATTTCATTGCAAAAGGGTTGTGTAAAATCTCTTTCAACAAGAACATGTGCTTCCATGACTATTGTAAGAGCAAAAGTGGTGCTATCCATTTTCAAAGGTTTACCATATGCAGTGGATAAAGAAAATAGGATTTCATGATTAAAGAGATGAAATTTGAGACAAGGTAAATGAATCCAAAAAGTTATAACTAGTAGTTCAGTCTTAGAATCGAAATCCACAGATCATTTTAGGAATTTCATAACCCTATCTTCAATTTATAAGAATCTCTTAGCTAATAGTCTAGTGTAGTCCTCATCAGTCACAAGTTGGATTAGTAAGTGACGACCGTCTAAAATCCCAACTTTCTAACATCTCTTTAATTTTAACATTTCAAACTCCCTATGAATTAAATCGATTTTAGGGTGACCATACGTAAATTTTGCAACCATTGCTAAATGACAGGAGGAGACCAAGATTGAAGATTCTACATCAGTAATAAACATGGCAAGCTTCCCTTTTTACTTCCCTAACTTCTTAATAAATGAATAATCTCTACCCAAATTTAGAGAATCATGGAAACCTTGTGGAAAGTGGCCGCTAGCAAGATTGTTGGAGGGGCCGCTTCCCCCTCCCAAAACTGCAGCCACAAAACTCTTACTAGATAACACATCAAGAGATGAGAAAAACAAATGAAGAAGCAAGTTAAGGGAAAGATCTCATCAATAGAGACCCGATTCAACAAAAACTTCATTATCTCATGGGCAGTCGCCAGAGCAAACCTTAGAGGAGGGGGCTGCCATTATATATATATATATATATATATATATATATATATATATTTATTTATAATAACATCCTTGTGAACCCTTCTAAGAAAGATAAACTTATTTCCAAGCAAGGTGATTCCAAATCTATTACTCGTTATATATATTCACAACAATCACATGGGGTGAGCTTTCTCTGGGGGAAACCTATTTGGAATAAATTCCTCTCCCCCTCTATGTCTTTCTTCTGCTAGAGAATCTTCTTCAAATGCCTCTCAACTGATGATATTCTGAAATTGAAGGATTTGAGAGGCCCTTCCTGCTGTACACTTTGCAAAAGGCATGAGGAAACCACAGACCATCTTTTTTTCCAATGCCAGTTTGTCCAACAAGTCTTGTGTATTGTTCTTAGAAATTTGAAAGAGCAAACTATCAATCTTACTTGGCAGAAATTCCTTTATTACTGGAAAGAGTGGCTTCATTTAAAACTCTTGATGAGTCCTTGTGTGGGCCAAATTTGATGAACATCTACCCCTTCCCTCTAAGGTGGCAGCTAGCTGTAGCTTTTTTGAAAAAAATTACTCACTGGAAGCCCTTTCCTGACCTTCATATGACTAACTATATGGCTAGTCAACTTATTTTGGAGCACCCCCAAGTGTATTGGCTCAAACCTCCTTCTGGTTGGCTGAAAGCTAACACTGATGGAAGTTTCTATAGATCCACTGCTGACATTGGTGGATTGTTCAGGAATTCAAATGGTGCTTGTCTTCTTCATTTCCTATCTCCTATTTTTGTTGTTGATGCACTGGAAGCTGAGGCTTTGGCTATCTTTGGGCTATCTATATTGCATCCAAAGTCAAAATTCAAAACCTCATTGTGGAGACTGATTCCAAGGTCATGATTAGCATACTCCTTAATACCACCATCTGCCCTTAACACATTCTGAAATGGAAGCACAAAATTTTCTACATCTCCCACGGTATCAATCTGAAATTTTTGTTTATACATAAAGAAGGAAACAAACCTGCTCACTGGCTGGCACATGCTGGTGTTGGGGCAGATAGACCCTACATTACCAAGGATGTTCCTCCCTTCTTTTTCTTCTCAAGGGAGATCTAATGATCTGCATTTCTGCAGAGTTTTGTAATCTGTGATTTCTTTCTTTCGATTTTGGATATATATATATATATATATATATATATATATATATGACCCCTTATGTTTTTTCTTTTGTTTTGATGGGGAACTNATTCCAATTTCAAAATTTCATCACAAGGTAGGAAAGTTCTCCATAGCATCCAGCAAAAAAAGGACATTGAAGGTGTCAACCACTTCCCCCAAATAAACTTCCCACACATAATAGGTTGCCAATGATACAATTGCTGGAAAATGTAAGCTAAAAGTATTTATGAGGGAGCCTGTCTAGTGATGATTCTTTCTTTTTCTCCAGGATTGATTTTAGTTTTCATTACCCAATACATTTGCTCTTCAATTAAGATGGTTTCCAGTAAATTGCAATTCCATTGATTTTCAGTCCAGAATTCCTTCACTTTAGTTCCAAAGTTTGGATTGGAGGTGTCAATTCTTTCCCCATTCCAAATCCATTTATCTAGCTAGAAATTAATTTGTCCTTCTTTAAGTTCCTAAATAAATAGATCCTCAGCTTGATGCCTCACCTCCAAAAGTTTAGTCCACAACCTGGAATCCCCAACTTTCTTCTCAGCCAAGTTAGGGTGTACAGTCCTGCAATATTTCCCCTTCATAAACAAAGCCCAAAGACTATCATGGGCTCTAAACTTTATCCAGAGTTTACAAAGATTAATGACACTGAGATGCTGAAAATCCTTAAAGCCTAAACCATCTGCATGTAGAGGCTTACACAATTTATGCCAAGCTAACCAATGAAACTGTTTCTTCTATCCAGCCCAAAGAAATTTATTAAACATTCTGCCTAGCCTTATTTGAGTCCCCTTCTTCATAACGAACATCTGAAGAGCATAGGAAGGGATAAAAGTTAAGATGCTTTTGAGAAGAGTGATCCTACCTTCATTTGATAGGAAGTAATTTGTCCAACATTGAAGTTGTTTCTGAATTTGATCAATTACCCCATTGAATTGAGTTTATTTAGTTCTCCCTTTTATTAATTGAACACCAAGATAATTGATAGGTAAAGAG
>JXCR01133594.1:3939-15741 GCA_002079205.1 Phalaenopsis hybrid cultivar
CACCACGCGGACCACAATCCTCCGCCAAGCGATGAACACCTTTTCTCGACAAATCTCTGAGGTTGAACCGCCCAAACAATTTAAGACCCCCAACCTTGATTCATATAAAGGTCACACAGACCCAACGAACTAAGTGGCTGCTTTCGAGTCGGTCGTTAGCATTATAGACATTACCGATACATTCAAATACTGTTTATTCCTCACCGCGCCAGAGAATCATCCTTCCATTGATTCAACACTCTCTCCGCGGAAGTAATTTGACCTCATTTTGGTGAGATCTATCTCCTCCTCTAGAGCTTAGGATCTAGACATAAGACTTTCCTAGAAGACTAGTGGTGCGACCCACCCAATTAGGTATTCCAACTATCTCTCAGCTCTTTTGGAATCTCACGGGCGAGGTCTTAAATCCTGAACACTTGGTTGAGTTGGCTAAGGACCAACACATTGAGAATCAAAATGAGCTCACCATAGAGTTATGTGATGCCCTAGGGAGACCCTCGTGACCTAGGGGTTCATCTCCTTGAAGCACTACATATGCACACACTCATCACCACCACTACAATTCACATTTACCACATGCACATTTACACACACTCATCATAATTAATTATACCATACTCACACATGCCCTACCATTAAAATTGAAATCAAACTCCCCAAAATTAAAAAGAATCAAAATCAATTTCAATTTTAAAATCATCATGACAAAGTTCAAGTCTAAGTCCACTAAATCCAAGTCCAAACCTACTTCCCAAATCCACTTTATCCACCAAATTAATTTAAATTAGTCATTAGCAAAGTCCAAATAGGATAGGTCGCGAAGTTTCACCTCTCTCGGTGAAGTTCATCCCGAGGTTCTCCCGTCTAACTACGAGTTAAATCCTCACTTTTAGGCTCCTGCATGATCTTTGTCATGTAGCGTAAGTTCTAATAAAGAAACATTGCAAGATATTAAAACCCTTCCGTGAGCACGACAAGCCCAACCTCCCGAGGAGAAGATTGTAGTCTTAATTGAGAGTTTTTTAAGTTACTTCGGTTCTTTAAGATGTAATTAACCATAGAGACTAAGCTTATAGAAAAAACTTGTCATAACAGACACAAAATCTGAATCTTTGGTTTTTGATTGCTTTCATAAGCTCCTCTTCGTGGACACGCTTTTAAGGTGTTCTAATCTGACCTTCAATCGATGTACGTTGCAGAAGACGTCCTGATTCTTCTTAAGAGTTTCGATGAGAAGTGCCTTGAACCTGAAATCTAAAATTCCACTGATTAGAAAGAATTTATCCATCTCTTCATTGGTGGCAGGGGCTTGGAGGGCGGTCATGCTGGTCTTGAGGCCACCCTCTCTATGGCTTTGAAGGTCGAGCAACTTCTACGAGACACTGATCACCGCGCAGAGGTAGCACGAATTTAACTATTTCAGATCTCCTCGAATGGTGATGACCTCTACCTCTCACAGGAACTTTACCGCCACAAGGTAGGTGGAGGTTACATCTCGGAAGCTTTTTAGTATTAAACATTTGAAGATGGTGTTGTAAATGAACGAGGGGTCAACCCGTAGGAAGTCTTTGGGCCTTGCAAACACTTGGTCCTTGTCCCCCAGATGACTGTTAGTGTGATTACATCAAGGGCTTACTTTCTCTCTCTCAAGAATCCAAAGAGAGGGTCGGATGGTATTGTCATAGTGTGCTCCTAAGTGGAGCATGTCCAACACGGCTTCAAACAGAATGTTTATCGAACTCCCTGTTTCGATGAGTATGCCTCCCACCTGGTATTCCTAAAGTAAATATATAATAACAATTGTGTCATTATAAGGGTTACCTTTTGTCGACAAATCTTCATGGGTAAACTTGATGGGGGGGAAGTGTGATTCTTTGTGGAACAAGGGCAATGACACATAGGTCTCTTGACTGGACCCTTTTTTAAGCTCGACCGCCAGGAAGACTCTCCTCCCCCTCCTAGTATGGCAGGTATTATTCCTCTAATCTGAATAGTATTCGTTCTGCTGGTTCATTGCTTGCTTCGTCAGATAGGGCCTTTCCTCGTTTGTGTGTGACGACCTTGGTAGCTACGAATTCTTTTAATTTCCCGTCCTTGATCAAATACTCAACGAAGCTTCTGAGGAGTTTACATTCCTCCGTGTTCTGGTCGTAATGCGGTGATAGGTGTAAAATTTGTTATGTTTCAAGGCGAAGCCTCCGGTTCTCATAGGTTGAGGCTTCTTGAAGTAATATTTGTCATGAATTGCCTCCACTAGCTCGACCAACAAGATCCTGACGAAGGTGGTCATCTTGTGTTGCTTTGGTCTAGCGTCGCTCTTTATGGTGTGTGGGACATCGATCAGGGTATTGAGGGTGTATATCATAATGATCACCTTTCAAACTTGTTATGTTGTTCGCTTTCGTAGCGCGGGCGAGTGGGTGAATAGGGGTCATCCTTCATCTGTGAATCGTCATCTATGGACCCCTTTTTTGCGATTGTGAGTCAACAACGGCCTTCTTGGCCTCCTCTCGATCATGAAGGACACCTCAGTGGTCATATGGTCATTGGCCATCTCCGAAAATTCGGTCATTGAACTTGGCTCGCACAGTCTCAAAGCATATATAAATTTTTCACTCTTAACTCCTTGTATTAAGGCGGTTTAGGCAATTACATGTTCAAGGTTCTCAATTTCTAGCATCTCAAGTTGTAAACTAGTAATATAAGAACAGAGGGGTTTTCTCTCCTTCTGCCTAGCTTGGAGGAGAGATTGAGACTTCTTTCGTGGCATTTGCACACTAACGAAATGAGTCATGAATAGCCTTTGAACTCGCCAAAGGAGGGGATTACTCCCGCCCGGAGAGCGTTGACCAATGGAAGGCCAACTCTCTCAGCGTGGTGAGGAATAAGGAGTATTTGAACGTGTCTGTGAGATTTAGAATGTTGACGACCGACTCGAAAGCGGCCATGTGATCTGCTAGGTTGGTGTGGCATTTGTTTGAATTGAGGTTAGGAGTGCTAAATTTTTCGAGTGGTTCAGCCTCAGAGATTTGTCAGAAAAAGGTGGTCCTTGAATGACAGAGGACTATGGTCTGCATGGTGCGATGTCTCTTTACTGGGGTTGTTCCAACGCTATCTTGTTAACGGGAGTCGTCACCTCCGCTTCTGCAGGCTTGGATCGTCAACAGTTGAGCACCGGTCTGTCCCGTCTAGTTCTGGGCCCTGTGCGACCATACTCGTGGGGATTTTGGTTTTGTGTGTGTGTGTAATTTATACTAAAATATAAAATGTTACAATAAAAATTCCAACTGTTATTTTTATTTTTGCCGAATACAGAATGATTAATAACAATATAGTGAGTGTCACAAATCCCAAAGTTTTAATAACCAGGTTTACATTAGAAACTAAATTTAGTTGTATCTAAATACAAAATTCACATTTGCAGCAGCTGCAGAAATTCTTTTCTTTTGAATTTTCAAAATTGTTGAAGATTTACCATATATATAAGATTTTGAATTGGTTCCCAAATATTTTTTTTTTTTCGTCCGAAAATTCAAACAAATTAAAAAAATAACGGTTATGAGGGGATGCCTATAAATATATGAATGCAGAATGCAATTGGATTCCACCATTCCTCTCTTCCTCACTCCCTGTTTCTCTCCACCACCTCACACAGCTGCTTCTTCTCCGGGCATTCCTCTCTGTTCTGCTCTCATACGACCTTCTGCGAGTCTCATACCAAAGGTNCGAAGCTGCTTCTTCTCCGGGCATTCCTCTCTGTTCTGCTCTCATACGACCTTCTGCGAGTCTCATACCAAAGGTCAGTTCCTCCCTGCAAACCTCCTATCACTACACCTGCAATCAAGTTTCAGCATATGTAGGAGCTATTAGGCTTACATGCCCCTCAATTCCTATTTATTTACTTATCAAAGATGGGCATTCTTCTCCGTCCTGCTCTCAAATGCGTGTGCTTCTTCAAAAAGATTTGTAAATTTTAAAAAATAAAGGGACATATNACATATGTAGGAGCTATTAGGCTTACATGCCCCTCAATTCCTATGTATTTACTTATCAAAGACGGGCATTCCTCTCCGTCCTGCTCTCAAATGCGTGTGCTTCTTCAAAAAGATTTGTAAATTTTAAAAAATAAAGGGACATATTTTCCTTCTCCAGTTTGTACTTGGTAGCATACAAACTAAGTTGTGTGAAAACAATGCTAAATTGAACTATCTTTGAAGTTGTATATCTTCATAAATTTCGAAATATGAAAAAAGTAGTTTTATATACCAATTTTTAGAACTTTGATCCATCAATTTTTTATTTTTAATCCTTAACCTAATTATTAACATTTTGATTTTATAAATTACCATTCTTTTATTAAAACTCATCATTTGGAGGGGTGGATTTCACATTACCAAACGATTTTTTTCAAGTATGAATGGCTTCTCTTCTATGTACAATATTTACCCTCTTGCTTATATTTTAAACAACTTAGGTCATGAAATCTAAAGAAACCGTACTGTATTTCATCCTAATATTTAGATAATTTTTTTTTTTATTTTTGCCTGAAATAATTACATATTTACCACTCCATTTGTATTTCTATGTATCAACATATCATNATTTTTGCCTGAAATAATTACATATTTACCACTCCATTTGTATTTCTATGTATCAACATATCATATCTAACACTTAAACTTCAATTTTAACATATATGTTACTTCACTTAGGCATGAATCGATGTATTTGACTTTCTAATATAAAAAATTCTGCTATTTTTACATATTTAAGATTTATGTTTACATATTTAAGATTTACATAATTTATATTTGCTTCGAAGTCTCAAATCCCCGAAGATTTTATCAAAATCCTTACTTATGTATCACCATGGATATATAGATTAATTGGTATATCATTTTTGTAATATAATTTGCATTTCAAAGTAATTAATTTGAGGGGCATTAATTATAGAACTGAGTCAAATGTATGTAATTATTTCTATATAGTATGTTGCATTTAAGTTTGATTTCTTACTCTAATTCTTCATGATTGTTCCAACAATAAATGTGCATTCTCTTCACCTTTAGTATAACCCTTTTGCTTAAAGTAAACAACAAAATATGAAAACTTTATTTTTTAATTCAGTCGTTGTAGCTTCAGCAATATAAAACTCATCCATAGAGAGTGAAATTTGGGTGCAACAGTGATTAGATGATACGCTAATACTCACAAACAGTCCTACTACCGTGGGCTATACTTACACGCCAAGGATGACGAGATTTGTTCCTCCGTCATTGATGATGTCCTCTGCTCTTACGCAATGGTCACATTTCTCTGCTTTCACACCACGGCCACAATTCTCCTCTCTTACCCGACGGCCGATTCACCCTTCAAATTCTTCCTATCCTCATTCTCACAGTACGTGAATACTTTCTTCTATTCTCTTCTATTGCGAGTAACTAACTTTTCGAGTAACTAACTTTTCAGTGTATGAAGTTCCACCTCGCATTCGCGCAAAGACTTGCAAGAATGACATCTGCAACTGTTGATGCTTTTTTTGATCGTAACAATGCAGTAATTCAACCTCAGCAGGTAATTCATAATTTTTTAAAAAAATTACGTACATACCAAATAATTTCTGTGCATTTATATTTAAATTGTGATTTTTTTTATTTAAAATATTTTGTTTTATACATGAAATGTTGCATTTCACTTAAAAAAGGTGAAATTTACACAAGTACCACACAATTTTTATGCATTTATCGTCTAACATCAAAATTTTCATATTTGTATNAGAAAAATTTACGTACATACCAAATAATTTATATACATTTATATTTAAATTGTGATTTTTTATTTAAAATATTTTTTTTTATACATGAAATATTGCATTTCACTTAAAAAAGGGTGAAATTTACGCAAGTACCACACAATTTTTATGCATTTATCGTCTAACAACAAAATTTTCATATTTGTATGTATTACTCTTTGTATTATAATAAATAACGTGTTTTATTTTTATAAAGTAATAGTTCTATTTTTATATGGTATTAAAGATTTGAGTATTTTGCATGTAAATGTGAAATTTTAAGTTTTAGATATATAATTACATAAGAATTATATGACATATTTGTAAATGACCCCTGAAAAGNTCTTTGTATTATAATAAATAACGTGTTTTAATTTTATAAAGTAATAGTTCTATTTTTATATGGTATTAAAGATTTGAGTATTTTGTATGTAAACGTGAAATTTTAAGTTTTAGATATATAATTACATAAGAATTATATGACATATTTGTAAATGACCCCTCGAAAGTTTGAAATAGTGATATGGTTTTTTTAATGTTAAAGATTTCAGTATTATCTACTTAATAAAATATAAATGTCCCTTCAATATTCAGGCATTTTGATACATACCACTTAAATCGTATGTATTTACATATCTAATAAATAAATTTTATTTTTTACAATTATACCACCCAAATATATAATATCACACAGGAATACCACCATTTTAACAGATAATGCGGTATGTATGTAAAAATTTAATTGAAGATTTCAAATATGTAAATACAAAGGAATTGAGTGGTATGTGTGTAAATCTTTCAAACTTTTATGTTAGATATGCAAATACATAAAAATTATGTGGTATATATGATTGATATTTTTAATCTTGTCAAATTATTTAGTTAAATTTTGGTTTTTAATTATTTTTAATTTATAATCACAGGATGAACAGATTTTGAACTGAAGAATTGAAGGCATATCATCACAAGAATATATATCTGATTTTCTGCTTAGTCATAGAGGATTTTTGACAACAAAAGAAGAAATTATTTGCACAGTTTGTCAGGCACATATTAAATTATTATAACTATTTTTTAATTTAATTATAATATTTTTTATCATAAGATATTATTTATTTATTTATTTCATCACAAGATGAAATCAATGAGGAGGAAATAGTGACACTGAACTGCAAACATACTTTTCATGAAAATTGCGTCAAAAATTGGCTTACGATTAAAAATCAATGTGCTAATTGTAGAGCATCAGTCATCCCGGATGAATGTAACTAGTTTTACTTATTTCAAATGTGTTTTAATAAACGTTTGAATTGTGTTTCTTTTCATCTAAACAGTGGGTTTTTTTCAATCTATAAACTTATTTTGTTAGAAATTTAGCTTTTTTTTTTCTTTTTTGCTTAATTGTATAATATTATACAACTTTATGTGCTTATTTTGTTCATATACTGTTGAAAGATCTCAAAAATACCAATGATTATATTTCATATTTGTTATAACTCTATATTTAGAGGATTATAAATTATATGATGGATTTTGAGAATCTCTATTTATTTCTCTCATTAAATTTGAAAGATTAGTTGTCTCTTATATTTTGTTATTATTCATTTTTTTTTTCTACTGTATTCTGTTTTTATTGTTTTCCTTACCAATAAGTCTCATAATGAGTATTTATACCCTTCTTTTGATCAATAAAATAAAGTCCTCTCATATCTTTTCATGATATCAAAGACATACCAATTTTCTTCGGTATGACAACTTCTTCTTTTTCCTCCCAAAAAATATCTTTCGCATCATATGCCTCTATTCCAACTGGAATCAATGACACTTCATCCCTCATCACGGGTCACAAACTCATCGGCTAGAACTACCTCCAGTGGTCCCAATTCGTCATGATGTTTATTTGCGACAGTGGCAAGGACGACTATATCATAGGTGATCTTATTGCTCCGACAAAGGATGACCCAAAATTTTGGACATAGAATGCAAAAAACCACATGATCATGTCGTAGTTGATTAATTCCATGATCAACGACATTGACAAAAGTTTTCTTATCTACGACACGACCAAAAGTATTTGGGATGCTGCTCGAGAGACATACTCTCACTCAGATAACACATCCAAGCTCTTCGAGATCGAGTCAATCCTCCACGATCTTCGCCAAGGTGATCAATCTGTGACTCAGTATTTTAATGTCCTCTCACGTTACTGGCAACATGTTGACATGTATGAAGTCTATGACTAGTCATGCACCCCAACTTATACCGTCAGATCATCGAGCAAAAAATGATATTCAAATTCCTTCTCGGCCTCAACAACTCTCTCGATCATCTCTTCTCTCGTGTTATAGGCTTCAAACCACTACCAAGCATTCAGGAGGCGTTCTCCGAAGTTCATCGATAAGAAAGCCGTCAGAAAGTTATGCTTGGGCTTATCTCCATCTTGCACAATCTCTCCGTTGACGTCTCTGCCCTTGCAGCTCGGGTTTCTCCGCCTCGACACGGCGACAACCCATCATGCAAGGGTCATCTCTGGTGCGAACCACTGCCGCAAACCAGACCATAATAAAGACATGTGTTGGGTGCTTCATGGAAAGTCGACCGATTAGAAGCCTCGATCTGATCGCGCTCCCCGTGCCAACATCGCTGTTGTTGCTGATGACCTTCCTGCACCAGCGCCCAGTCCATTCAGCAAAGAGCAACTAGATTTGTTGCACAAACTGATTGGCAAACCACCTAATCTGGTTGTTCCCGACCCCATAAACGGCTTGTTCGCGCATCAATGTACGTTCTACCATGCCTTCACAGTCAATCAAGGATCCCTTGGTCAGTGGATCATCGATTCCGGCGCTTCTCATCACATGACTGGCAATGTCTCCCTTCTCCATGACTATATGTCGTTTGGATACAACTCCACCATCCGTATTGCCGATGGCTCTGTCTCCAAAGTCACCTGCTTTGGCTTCGTCCACATCACTCAAAACATTCTACTCCGATCTGTGTTTCATGTTCCTACTTTAAATTGCAATTCAATACCATCGGAAAGTTGACTAATGATCTGAGGTGTATTGCTAAATTTTCCCTACCACGTGTGAATTTCAGGATGCAGACTCGGGGACGACTATTGGCAATGCTGAGTTGTGCTCGGGTCACTACGTCATCAACGGTACTTCACCACCACGACCTCGCTGCAGAAATTTGTCTGCCCATTATTTTGTCTTTAATCCTAGTGTTAATAAAGATTCTGAGATCATGTTATGTCATTTTCGTCTCGGCCATCCAAATTTTATGTATCTTGCAAAACTATTTCAAAATTTATTTATTAATAAATATGTTCGTTCTTGTCAATGTGGATTTTGTCAACTTGCTAAACACACTCGCACGTTATTTTCATGTGTTGGTTACACCTCTTTTTGGCCCTTTGGTCTCATTCACAGCGATATATGGGGCTCATCCCATGTTACAACCCTTACCGGGATTTGGTGGTTTGTCTTCTTTATTGATGACCACACTCGGCTAATGTGGCTATTTCTTATGAAAGATAAATCTGCAATCGGTCATATATTTGAACAATTTTACTCAATGATCAAACACAATTCCAAACCTCCATCCAGACACTCAAGACTGATAATGCAAATGAGTACTTCGCTTTCGTCCTTTGCTCTTATCTATCCTCTAAAGACATCCTCCATCTTAGTTCTTGTGTCGACACTCCTCAACAAAATGGGATCGTTGAACGCAAAAGCCGCCACCTTCTCGAGGTGGCCCGCTGCCTCATGTTTTCCTTTAACGTGCTTAAGGTTTTTTGGGGTGACGTTGTATCTATTGTAACCTACCTAATCAACAGGATGCCTTCTCAGATCCTCAAATTTCAAAGTCTAGTCCAACTCCTTCTCAAATAGTTTCCCCACACCAGGGCAATTACCCAGAATATACCTACCAATATATTTGGTTGTTCCTCCTTTGTTCACATTCATTCACACAATCACAACAAACTTGACCCCAAAGCTACTAAATGTATTTTCCTCGGCTACTCACTCTTCAAAAAGGGCATAAGTGCTACTCTCTTCTAATAAAAAAAACCTACAACACTATGGATGTCACATTCTTTGAAAATCGGCCTTACTAACTCAATTATAATATTAATGTGGAGACTTTAAGGGAATATTAGTCTTGCGTGACAACGATTTCATACCACCACACACCAAATCCTCGTCCCTTGAACCGAACTCATTATCTCCCGACTCGGATTCAGCAAGTTCATGCAACTCACAAGAAAATGTACTTAACAATCAGTCTATGTCTAGTCCTCAAGTGTTCAACTCGCGCATAGATCACCCAACACATATAGCACCAATCCAAGAGTCAGAACCGGATCCAACTCCTACAGAAATCCACTCAGGTACAAACACACTTGAACATAAATTTACTATATCTATGATTGATGACTCCGACATTCCAATTGCTTTAAGGAAAGGTGTTAGGTCCATCTGACCTCCACTCAGGTATGAACACACAATGCATCTAATCTCCAGCTTTGTGTCCTATGAAAGACTATCTTCAGCTTACCGAGCCAATGTCACTGCATTTGACAATACACAAGTCTCAACATCATTGATGAAGCTCTTAAACACCCGGGGTGGAAAGCGGTCATCAATGAGGAAATAAGAGCCCTACAAAAGAATGGTACATGGACTGTTTCAGACCTGCTAAAGGGAATGAAAGCAATCGGCTGCAAATGGATCTTCAAAGTCAAATACAAGACAGAAGATACAATTGAGAGAATAAAAACACTTCTCATAGAAAAATGTTTTCACAGTCTTACGGTACTGATTACCAATAAACCTTTGCTCCCGTGGTCAAACTTAACACCATCAAAAATGTTTTCACAGTCTTCATTTTCTAGCACGCATCAGTTTGGCGCCGTCTGTGAGAAGGTTTCAATCCCACAACTAAAGTACTTAAACAGTCTACTACATGACAACCAGACGCAATGTTCGTGATAATGGAGCATCCTGCTCCAACACCCATCGTTCCATGGAGCAATCACGAAGCCAAGGGCGACATGCTTCTTCGTCTTCCTGCCCTGGAAGACGCTATCCTGCCAATGAAGGTGTTTCAGGTCCTTCAATAGAAGATCGAATGCGTAGAATGGAGGAGTCTCAACTAGAGATTCTACAGCTCCTACGCAGGGCTCAACAGCCGCTACCTACACCATTGGATGAAATTCGTTTACCATTAACTTCGTGACGTACGAGAAACATACCGCTCGGAGGAACTCATGTCAGCTCGCCTCTTCAGGAAGGAACACATCCCATGTCAGGTCGTGATGTTGAACTCCTAGATACAGCAAGTTCCACTCATCCATCTCTTGCACCTCACCCGACATTGCCACATATTCCCGCCATTCCAGATAATGTCATTCGCAATGAACTACGACGCCTCGTCCGGGAAGAGTTCCCCTTAGAGAAAAAGGATCGCTTCTACGCTCACCGTAACATCCATGAATCTTGTCCCTTAGCAAATGCAGTCCTCCAACACCCCATCCCAACAGGCTTTAAGCTTCTGAGCATTGATACATATGAAGGGACAACCGACCCTTACGAGCATATTGATCATTATCGAACTATCATGCACATTCAATGTGCTTCTAATGCGCTCTTCTGTCAAGTGTTTCCAGCTACTCTTAAAGGACAAGCTCAAACTTGGTTCTACTCTCTACCGGGGGGCACTATAAACACATTTAACGAGCTTGCTAAACTTTTCACGAAGCAGTTCATCGCAAATCGAAGGATCATCAAAGATTCATCCCATCTCTCGGGAATTCGTCAAAATGAAGGAGAGTCACTCAAAGACTACTTCCGCAGGTTTTCTACTGAAGCCCGTCAAATTCCAGGAGTAGATCCAGAGTTACTTAGGGGGGTTTTCCTTGGGGGGCTTCGCCCAGGACCCTTCTACTCATCACTGATGCGGGAGACAGTTCGTTCTTATGCCGACCTTGTCCACCGTGTTGA
>JXCR01133597.1:7032-29551 GCA_002079205.1 Phalaenopsis hybrid cultivar
CTTTCGCAAGTTTGTCGCAGGTGCAGTTGCGACATGTGGTGCTTGGCCAGCGGAGTTTTCAAGCTTATTGCAGGTGATTTTGCAATAGGAGTTTGGTTCCGGTGAGTAGGAGCCATGTTTTGCGAACAGAGGAGTTCGACCAGCAGAGTTCGCAAGTTAGTCGCAGGAGTTGCAACAGGTGGAGTTCGTAGGTTTGTTGCAGGAGAAATTGTGACAGGTGGAGTTCGACTGGTGTTCGCAGTATTTCAACCGAATTTTTGTGCGAACAGGAAATGTGCTTCGTGTGAAAAAATTTGATTCATGAATCACTGGAAACTGCGGAAAATTGCTGCAAATTGACAGATGAAATTTCAGGTTTATTTGAATTTAATTGTGGTGTGTGTTTTGTTTCCATACAAGATAGGTAAAATTCGCTACAAAATTAAATTTGAACGACAATGTCTGATACAAAATTCGAGATAGTGAAGTTCGGCGGAACAGAGAACTTCAGATTGTTGCAAACAAGTGTGAAAGATTTGTTGGCACAAGGAATTTTTTGAAAGGCATTGCGGACTATGAAACCTGACGGTAATACCTATAAACTGTTGGAGAGTACAGTTGTAGGTGGAGTGCACTCTGTCGGATCATATGATGGAAATGCAGCAAGTATGTTGACCAAGCCAGGTATTCTCAACAAGTTCTTGAATTGCTTGAACTTGTTGAATGTTAGCAGTTGCTAGTTGGCATGGTTGCCCAACCCACTACGGTGTAAGAAACTCCATGAAGTATTTTCTTCTAAAGGGGCTGAATATTCACTAAGGTGGAGATTTGTTTGGTAGGTGCATATTCCGGGTGATGCATATCTCCTAAGGTGTTGAATATTCGCCAAGGTGGAGAATTGTTAGGTATGGCTCATATACCTGAAGTTGGAGTTTCTTGAAGTGAAGAGGTGTGTCTCTTGTGAAGAAGTGCGTCTCTTGGTGAAGAGTTGTGTCTCTTCATATTTTGTGGGTTGGGAGGAGCGAGGGCGTGTTGGTAATTTATTTATGGGTTTCTTATATGTCTATATATATGTGTAACTCATGGGTATGTAATTGAACTCTCCCTCTGAAATAGTGAAACTTGCCGCTCGCTCCCGAGGATGTAGGCAACTCTGCCGAACCTCGTAAATCTCTGTGTTCTTCTTCTGGATTTGTGTCGATTCCTGTGATCGTTTCGCCCTAAATTTCATAATAGGTACCGAATATTAGACATTAGCAACTAGTTCTCGCGCATGTTAGAATACTGCAGTAAATATTTATATCAGCCATTAAGCTCTTAAATATATACCACCCAATTCATTTGTATTTATATATCAGGTGTTAGATTTATAAATTCATAGCAATTGAGTGGTATGTATCTAAAAACTTTTTAATAGTTTTAGATTTTTTTTTTGCACACTCTTGATACTCACTCTGAAGTGAGGTGTGTATATGTAATTATGTATTGTTTTTAAGTGATTTCTTGCATTAATAGTATTAAATTTAGTCCTCATTTATTTTGGCACCAGATTAGACAATTATGTTACTTTGGCACCTCATGTATTCACGGCTCCAATTCATTGCCTTGCCTGCAACCGCCACGAATATGCTCGCTGCAACTGCCACGAATATGTTCGCTGATAGCTTGATTCCTTCAATTCTTTTAAGAAAAGAATGAGGATGTGCAAACATATCACTCAGTACCATTATATATATTTTATGTGATATGAAAGCTTTTAGTGGTATGAATGTAAAAAAAACAAAAAAAGAAAAAGTTTAAGTGTTAGATATGTAAATACATTTGATTTAATTTTATTGATTTAATTTTATTTAATTAATGTTGATTTATTGCTTCAGAAAATAATTTGTTTAATATAAAAAAAATATTTTATCTTTTGTTATATATATATACATTATACAGGAACAAGATGATAATTTTTTCAGAAACAGCTGCCCGCCTGCCCCACAGCTGTTTTCACAAAGCTGCAACAAACAGACAGCCAACATCCATGCAACAGTTTCCACGAAGCAGCTTCCTGCGCTGCAGCTGCGCCAAACAGAGCCTCAATCTATAGATGAAAATATGTATTTGACTAGGGGTCTCAGCTCGATAAGTGGCTCATGAACTGAGCTCGATGAGCTACAAGCTAAGCTCAAGGTATTCTGGATTAGACTCGTTAGTTCATGAGCTGGCTCGTTTTAAAAAAAATATTAATATAAAATATATTCAAAATATATTAAATTTGAAGGCTTCATCATTAATGTATTAAAAGTATTTAATAATAATTATTATTATATTTTATATTTTATAGTAAATAGTTTTTTAGTATTTCTCATCTAAGTATTCATTCTATTTATCATTTTCTTATAAAACTACCTGAAATTAATATAACTTTCTCACTTTGTGATAAGCAAGTCAGGTTGTGAGCTAGCTTAAACTCGTAGACTTAAGCTCGAGTTTCAGCTTGAACTCATCAAATTTAACTAAGCACAAGCCCAAACCGAGGATGGCTTGATCCATACTCGACTCTTTTACACTCTTAGGTTTGATTATTGAAAGATTATACTAAATACTATTTTTCATTTGGTGCTCCGTGTTATGTATGTAAATATTTAGCACTATTTGGATAAGATAGCATAGTATTTCAGAGGAAATATTCTGAGCTTCATTTGGGCGTATTGAGTGGATTGGTGCATGAATGTAGTATTTGTTTGGAAGTTCTTAAAAATAAATAAGTTAGTTTTTAATCTCAAATTTATTATATTAATATGTTAAGACTAATGAATCCTTATTTATTTGCAGCTCATCCAAACTCGAGCTAGTCTTACTGGATGAAAACTTCATTTAAAAGTTATTAAAAGTTCATTTGAGTTGATCTAATGGTCACAAAAAGGGAAAGAGAAATAATGGTATTTGGTCGCTATGACCTGAAAGCTCTAAAGACTTTTAAAATTGTGATCTGGCTAACCGGTTTTCCTTTTTATATATAAGAAAATAAAAGTTAACACGTGGTAAAGCTGCCAAAAATTTTACTTTAAGCCACATATACGATTTTTGTAATTTATCGTTTTTTAATATTTAATTAAAAATCAAATTTTAAAGTTTGTTCAACAACTATTAAAAATATATTCCGTTTTTAGTAAAAAATATACCGTGATTGTCAATTCCTTAAAAATAAAATAACAATAATACAGTCCTATTTTATTTCTTAAGGTCTTTTTGGGACAGTTTGTGTGTTTCAGGATAAGTTGTTTATCCTACTGAGGTTGACTCACAGCTTACATTTAGTGTAAAAACTCAAAAATAATTTTGAATAAGTTAGAAAAATACGCAAATCAAACGGTACGACAACAACTGCCCCAAACGGATCCTTAATCTCTAGCCTTCTCAAAAGTCACGATTTGGTAGCCACGTGGGTTATTTTGTCATTTCTTTCCCATTCCATCATATATTTTACAAAATCCCGCATAACGAGTAACGACCCGTGGCGATGAATAAAGAATTGGTCCCAGATTTTCTATATTCCTCCATGTGTCATATAATTGCTCAACAGGTGTGAATTTCTCTGCGGCGCTTCCACTGAAGGAGTTGATTCCCAACAAATGTTCAAATGGAGTTAATTCCCTCCAATATGACAAACTTAGTCTTGTATTTACTTTTCGGTAAACCTATTCGATCAGTTGCCAGCCCATACACTTCTTCTCACCACATGTTTGTAATCCGGATGAGGCCGATAACAATATTTTTTTCCTTCATTTCGTAGTCTTTCCGTTCAGTGTTTCATATTCTTCTCCTCCCATCTATCTATATAAACTCTATAATCTAATGTAGAATCAATAATAGGAGTCAACATGGACCTGAAGAAAGCATTCCTTCGGTGTATTTTTCTCATTCTGCTCCTCTCTTCTTCCCGTAAGCTTTCTCAACTTAAATCTTTTATCCCTTTTGTTGTCTGCATGGATATGAATGTGTATGAATTTGCAGGTGAGATGGTGCAGAGAGTGGAATCTGGGAATCTTTGTAAAACTGCCGAATTGTTAATGGAAAAATGTGAGGGTAATGTCCATTGCGACAACTACTGTACTCATATAGAATCTTATTTTGGGATTTGCAGCCACAACATGTGCTATTGCTTTAAGACATGCGACAAGTAATACAACCGAAGTAATATATGTTTTCTGGTTAATTAGCTGACAAGTTATGTGTGCTTTAATGAGTAATATAGCTCAAGCTTCAATCATATGTGAACTTTGCTTTGTATTTTGATTGCTATGTTGGACAGTTTTTAAGAAGGAATAAATGGTGTTTTTTTAATGAATTTTATAATGAGAAGTTCCTGATTGCATTTTTAAGGTGTTAAATTCTAAGCATTTTTTTCGTTTTGGCAAAATCTGAATGCATAAAAAAGAACTTTTATGTGCTTACATATCTAACATATAAACTATAATTTTTTACTTTTATATCATTTCAAGAGGTGTGTTTCGTTTTTTTTTAAATAAAGGATAATAAATTTAAGTGATATGAATAATTTTAAATTTTGTTATGATGTGATGATTCGAGGATTTTCATGAATAGGAATGGTACTCAATTTTGAGCTGGCTATAATGATTTCATTTTCTGCTGTTGTGTGTAGGATCACTAGAAATGACATGAACTCAAGTTTGACTGACAATTATGGCGGAGGCCAAAAAAAAAAAAGATAATCAAAGATTAAGACCTATTCCTCAAAAATTGGGATATTGTGACCAAGTTTGATCAAATGCAACCTACTTACTTTTTTATTTTTAAATTACAAAATCAAACAAATAATTTTTAAATCTTTGACGCAGATATTTAAATAAGTTTTTACAGTCCATAAATAATTAGTTGATCGGTCTAAATTTATTATTGGGTTATGCCAAAATTTTGTTTATAGAGAGTATTAGAGAAGATGCCACTATATATATATATATATAGAGAGAGAGAGAGAGAGAAAGAGAGAGAGAGAGAGAGAGAGAGAGAGAGAGAGAGAGAGAGAGTTTATTTTATTTTTTATGTTGTAGTAAAAAAAATATAAAATAGACTCTCCTCTGTTCCTCCTCCCCTTTCAAATGAAGAGATGAGGCCTATTCATGAGCTTTTGGGGAGATAGATTTTAGTTTTTTTTAGCATAACTTAACTAATGACATGTTGGGACCGTCCAGGTTGATCCCCCTTGTTCATAAACAATTTTTTTAAGAATTTAGGTGTCCTAATGACCTTAGAATTGAGCGAAATGTTCGTAGTATTCCTCTTATCAAAATGTTCGGTTTAACTATAAATTTGTCAAATTAGAGTTCATTTGACAACTCAATTGATCATTCAGAGCCTCTAATTATGCTTCAACAGCTTGATCTGAGATGAATTGGACTCAGATTTGATCAAATTTGGTATCATTGGGTTTAGTCTTATTCAGACGATTGTTTAAATTAGAAAACATGGTGATGTAAGTTTTATGAATTTAATTGTATTGTGCAAGTGTTAAAAAAAAGAAATTATTTTTAATCTCAAATTTGCTATAATTATTATGTTAAGACTACATTTAAAACATTTTAAAGCTCGGTTTGAGTTGATGAGTAGGTAAATTGTTTTGCACTTCTAAAGCAAAAGGGAAGTGGGGTATGCGGACTATTTTGTCAACATGCACCTGATGATTTTGTCAATTTTGTAATTTGTCATTTTTAATACTTAGTTTAAAATTTATTTTATTTTTTATATTAATTTAATAACTATTAAGCATAAATTTTCAGAACATTCCAAGAAGTGCTTACAACATAAAAATTAAAACCTATTTGTCCATCCGATCAGCTCCCAGCTCATACTCTTTACCTCTTCGTCCGTTTGAATAGGGCCGGCAATAAATTTTTCCTTCACCTGGTAGCCTTAACTTCCGTTCAACATTTCGTCTCCTTTGATGTATCTTTCTCGTTCTTCTCATCTCTTCTTCTCGTAAGCTCTTTTCACTCAATCTTTTATTTTTTTGGTTGTTTACATGGATATGAATGTGTATGAATGTGCAGACGAGGTGGTGTCGAGAGTGGAATTTGTGGTGCCTTGTGGGGTGGTCTACGTTTTGGAAGTTGCTCCACTAAGTTTAAATGCTATGATTACTATGTATCAATCAGGAATAAATGAAATCAGATATAATAAGAGTTTCCTTCTTCGTAATACTGCAAAGAAGGAAATATTATATTTGCACGGATTCTCTCCATTTAGCTGAAAATTTAGATTATGAATATGTATTAATAAAGTACTTAAATTAGATTATACTGAATATTATATACCTAAAATAGATTGTACAAACTACTATTTATTGGAATGAAAGCAAAGGAAAAGACATTCAACCTATTTGCTCAAAATATTGTCATGGTATCAGAGCCTGAATCCTTGAAATTTTAGCTTTTCTTATCTTTGTACGGCATCTTCGATCCGACATCTGCTTCAAGTCACGTTTCGTCATCTGCCGCATCACCGCGATCTGTCGTGCCTCTCTTGCCGTTAGCCGTTCGTCGTTCGCCTTGCTCTACAGAGGTCACCGCGATCTCTGTCGTGCTGCAATCTTCGGACATCGTTCGCTTGCTCTTCACCGCGATCTGCCGTGCCTCGCTTGCCGTTCGCCTCGCTTGTCGTTCGCCGTTTGCCTTGCTCTACAGAGGTCACCGCGATCTCTGTCGTGCTGCAATCTTCGGACATCGTTCTCTTGCTCATCACCGCGTTCTGCCGTGCCTCGCTTGTCGTTCGCCTCGCTTGTCGTTCGCCGTTCGCCGTTCGCCGTTCGCCTTGCTCTACAAAGGTCATCGTGATCTTTGTCGTTCCGCGATCTTCAGAAATCGTTCTCTTGCTCATCACATCTCCGTGCCTCGGTCTGTCGTTCGATGCTGTCGTGTTCCAATCAGCATCCACTCTGTTGGATCGATCGTCAAGGCCCTAGCCATTGGATTTGAATTTTATTTATTTTAAAATGTCTTCCGAAATCTTAGTTATTAAATTTACGGGAAAGAATTATGACACATGGGAATTTCAACTTAGAATGTTCCTAGAAGGGAAGGAGCTTTGAGGTCATATTGATAGATCTACCCCAGCTCTTACTGAGACAAAAGATCTTGGTCAATGAGAAGCAAAGGATGCACAAATTGTTTCCTGGATTTTGGGATCTATTGAGGCTCATATGGTGAATAATTTACGATCCTTTGGCACAACTAAAGAAATGTGGGAATACCTGAAGGGGGATATCAATCAGGAATAAAAGAAATCAGATATAATAAAAAGTTTCCTTCTTCGCAATACTCCAAAGAAAGGAAATATTATATTTGCACGGATTCTCTCCTTTTAACTGAATATTTAGATTATGAATTATGTATTAATGAAGTTACTTAATTATACTGAATATTATGTACCTAAAATAGATTGTACAAACTATTATTTATTGGAATGAAAGCAAAGGAAAAAGGCATTCAGCCTATTTGCTCAAAATAGTGTCACTGTGTTGAATTGGGCTGCGATGTTGGGGTCTTGTCCTTCCACTGCAATTGCCATAAGGATTGCTAGCTAATTAATCAGTTTTTATTTTCCTGGTTAATTTGCTGATGTATGAGTGCTTGAATATGTAATATGATTGGAGCTTAGATATTCTGCGAATATTGCTATATTTTATTTTTCCTGGTTAATATTGCTGATGTATGAGTGCTTGAATACTGTTTTTAAGAAAGAATAAGTGACTTGTGTGATGAATTTTATTATGCGAAGTTTCTGAATGTATTTTTTAGGTGTTAAATTTGATTTGATTTTTTTTTTTTGCATCGTTTGAATACAATAAATTTTAGTAATTCGCGGATCCACTTAAGCAAGTACAAAATACTTGTCATGAAAATTGATAAACTACATCTTTAATCCAATAAATTTATGAATAAACCTCACATAATACTGCATAATCAGTAATTTTCACATTCCTCAGAATATTAAATCAGACATCCACTTCAATCATACAAACATACACGGCATGTAGCAGAACAATTTACTCATCTTTCTCAGAGTTTTTTTAAACATAGTCAAGAGAATTCTTCACGGGGATAACTCATTACCAACGATAAGATTGAATCATAATTTATAATTTATCTATATCAATGAAGAAACTCAACATAAATTTCTAAAATTACCATGTATCACCTATCAGATAGCTCTAAATAATGACTTGGCTGCAGTGCACAGACCATACGCATCATGTACAATTCTATTTCATCTGTCTTTAGCTTTTGGTTCAAATTAAAATAAAAATGTGATTAATTCAACTTTTGGTTCAAGTTAAAAAACTAATTTTTTCTTATAATTTCTGGTTCAAACACAGCCGAGAAGATCTCAAATCTTCCGAATATAGGTATATTAGCTTATTATACAATGTCTTACACTTATGTAATGGGTAAATACTTATCTTTTTAACATTATGAATATTGATTCAGCATATTGTCAGAACTCTGCATTAAATAAAACATTTCGCCAAAAAAACACAACTAACTTATAACAACGAAAAACATTTACTCAGCTTTGCAACGAATAATATTATATTAACTATACATTGGCTTCCAACCATGCTTTCTAAATTGAGAAATATTTGCCGTAGAGTTTAAATTTAAGATATCACCGGTATTTTGCACACTATCCATTGTCGCAAATCCTCTTTGTCTTCAAACTTCCTTTTTAAGCTTCTTCGTTTCCAAACTTTCTCCTCTTTAGAATTTTGAAACCAAGCTTTTATTTTAGTTCCTACCCGTCTAAACATGTGAGGTAACTAATATTACAACCCTACGAGTAATACTTATGCGGCCTAGGACACCGTTCGAGTCATACACAAGTAAATTTTCTAAATCTTATTTTATATAAAAGTGGGACATGTCCACATGAAGTTATATTATTGGTGTTGAGACTAGGGCTGTCAATTTGGTTCGTTGTTCGCATATAACTCGTGCTCGGCTCGTTAGTTTAACTAACGAGCCGAAAACAATCAAATTTTTAAGCTCGAAATANAAAACAATGCATCACAACCACAAGCTCACTGATAGGGGTGGTTGCGCAAGTGTTGCATAGCAGTTGAAAAATGGGTCTTATGTGAACTGGAGGAGATATCATATCTTGCTGGAATGATTAGCTGATAGTAGGGTGAGCAAATGTAATCTCGATAGGGGTTATTTATATGTTAGAATAATTTATTACGTTTGGAACTAAAAATAGAAAAATAAAATAAAATAAATTTCTTTACTCTTATTTGTCCCATCACATCTGTCATCATTACCAATCCTATCAATACCAAACTCACAAAAAAATTTGAGATAATTTAAATGATACAAGTTCTCTGTCCCCCAAAAAATTTATAGATGATATGGGACGTCTCAGAAGTTGCATATCTGTCTCTATTCTAGTGGAAACGTCACAATTGATTAATGCACCATTGCTTCTCTCTATAACTGATTCTGAAATCCTTTTATACTTGGTAATCATCAGTGGTGTCGTTTTATATTCATAATTATTTGAAGAGGGGCATTAATGATTCTATTTGGTCATCATATAATTGTTCAGTTTACTCAAAAGGTCTTTGTTCAGTTAAAAGGTCTTCAGTCGAGTAGAAGGTCATTGGTTGGCTAGATGGTCTTTGGCCGGTTTTCCTGAGAGAACCCCCTATAGTGTCTTTATTGTTGAAGTGAAATTACATCTAAAAGAGGGTGTGTCACCGCAATCTAATCGGTAGTTTTCCTTCGAACATGAAGTCTTCATAGAGGATTATAAAGGTGTTTTATGGGATGACCATTAACAATCCTTGAGAAGAATCCTAGAATCAATTGAGGGAGTTGAATACATACTACTTTTCCTAATATTAGGTGGATAATATTCCTTTGTTTGGTTGTGCATTCTTTTGGTTAGCCCATGATTCTAACAAAATGAAACGAAAATTGATGCCTTTGTCTTTTAGTATCTTCTTAGCAAGATCCACTAAATTTTCTTGAGATTTGTGGAGGCATATTTTTATGTATAAATTTAAAACAAATAATAAATGGACAATATGCCTCATGGTGTCATAAATTTGACAAAAAAATTATATCTAATTTATTTCTTAAGGAAAATGTGCTAAACGTTTTGTTTTAAACTAAAATGCTTCTTGATATATTTATAAGTGCTATACATGAGGAACTACACCCCACCCTTCCCAATTTGTCTCTTCATGGCCACCAGCATTTTTCCTTCTTTGAACTAGGAGTGCGAGATAGGTTTATTTTATTCATTTATTTATCAATTAGAGCATATATAGGTATTATTTTATGAATCTTCCATTACACATGTATATTTGGTCATTTTGACAGAGATACAATGCAGTTCTTGAAGACTTCATTTCAATCTTTAAACGTCTGACAAACTAAAAACCAATCTTTTTCGAAGGATGACCGAACATAGTTCTTGTGTATCAAAATTTTGTTTCTCAATCAATAACTGAAACATGTTCAAGCATTATTCATTCATGGTATGGATATAATTTGAAAATAGTTTACACATCTATTGTTTAAAATCTAATACAAAGAAGTTATGATTTATCTTCAAACCTAATTAAATCATAGATTGAATATCCTAGATAATAGTTCAAAGATTATTAATACTTGACTTATGTTTCATTATCATTTTCTTATAATCAAAGAGAAGTGATATTATAAGCTAACAAAGTATATTTATAAATCAATTGAGTATCAATATTTTAATATTGTATAAGAGAGAATGCAAAGAAGAAATGCAAACTAGTTTGATATTCATCAATAAATATAACAAAATATTGATGTTACAAAGAAGATATTTCACGTGAATATCATATTGATGGCACATATAAAACAATGAATATTGATAAAGAATAAGTTTGACCTAAAGATAGCCGTGTTGTACCACTTTGGTGGATCACTATTAATTACTTACCAGTTATGTTTGATATTTTCCTGATTGTGTCATCATTGTTTTATCAACATCATGTTTTTACATGTGTAACTACTAATCTTAAAAAGAATTTTACTAACATGTTTATTCTTTTGTCTAAATGAGGGTAATGCAATAATAGCAAGATCATTATCTTCCAATTATGTTGGTAATGATGTGAACTTGCAGGATACATGTAATAATGGTTTTATGGATGCTTTAATGCTAATGCCATGATTAGAGATGCCCAACCATAGCTTGTGATCACTTAAAACTAGAAAATAATAAAAGACTTTGATAAGAAGAATAGTTCACATTATCTATCAATAACACATAAAGAACTTACAAATCATAAAAATTAGTGTCTAAATGTGTTTTCAACGCCATGGCTTCTAATAGAATAACATAACAATGAAACACCATGTGAATATTGTCAATTTTCGACGGTCTCAGTCCGTCAATTATGAATGAATTATTCGTCACTGATTAGATTTCTGATGAGTTATTGATTGTGTCAAGATCATAGCTAAAACCCTTGTCGGAAATTCTTAAACTTATTAGAATTTTGATGGTTTTGTTTTACTGACATCTTTTCGACATACATTGATCATTGATTTTAAATAACTCAAAAGGCATCGGGAACCTCGATTTTTGTCGGTTTTTTATAACCAACGAATAAATCATTGGAAATCAATGAGCGGTTCACCGCCGAAAAAGTGTCGCAATTGTCACTTTTTGTAACATAATTTCTCCATCACTTAAGTGACGAGGGTGTGTCGAAATTTTAACCTACAAGGAGGGCATCGATTAGCTGTCAATTTTTATTGAAGCAATAACTGTCAAATGTTCATTGGTAACGTGATGCTGATATAACAGAAGGTTTATGTTATCATTTATGGCGACAATTAATGAAATGATCTTTGCAAAACTGACGATAAGCCGTCAGAAATTTGTAGCATATAAAAAAAATTATTTTTTCAGTATTTTCGATTTCCACAACTGCAATCATAACCAATCCAAGCATTTTACATAATAAAGTTGCATTTGAATAGTAAATTATTCAACTGAACAACTAAATAAATGAAAAGCATTTAATTTAATATGTATACATCATTGTTCAATAAGAGAGTATTTACCATATTATTCAACAAAATCATATAAAAATAAAATGTGAAAAATCCTTGCTAATTATCACCTATCTCCTCCTCATCATCATCATGCTCCTTCAATGGTAGCTTCCTTCATTGCTTAGCCTGCTACCAGAACACATCTAAGTTGTCCTTCAACATGGCCTCCCTATTGGCCTCTAGCTCTGACCTCATCTGATCGAAGTGAGCTTTCATCTTAGCAGCGAAGGTGACAACACACCAAGAGATCTCCTCAATTTGTGCGACAGAAGTAGAAGCTGCAAATGCATTGGTTGAGGGGTGATCATCGTAGGTGAATGCCTGAGACCCGAGCCTGTCTACTCGACCTTTCTTCTTCCCATCGACAACCTCCCTCCATAGATCGTACTCTGACAAATCATGATCTCAAATCGTAACACCATACGACACCTTGGATCGACTCTCCTTTGACTGGTGGAATCTCTCCTACAAAAAAATTAACTACATACAAGTTGAGCTAGCACAAATAAACATTAAAGTGGTTTAGCTTGTAAATATCTGGCTCGTAAGGGATCTGTCGTCGATTCACAATTGGTCTGACTGCCTCATATAGGCGCACTCATGTACATTGAAATCTGAGGGCCCTCATCCCAACTGCACAGGCTGCGAGCATAATGAAATACTTAGAATATTTATTTGATTTAATGTAAAATTTAAATTAAAAAAAATTCTTACCACCCTCCACTAGTATTTTGTGTGTGGGAGCACCCCATTAGTTTGCTTGGAGGCTGAGCACCTATTCTACTTGCCTGCTCCCTCTTATTTTGGCACTCTGGATAATCTCACGTCCTAAGAAGCGAGGCTAAGCATCCTCTTCTAGCCAAAAGGGACGTTGCCACTATCTTTAAATATCATTGAACATGTCCCGTAGGCGATCACTTCCCTTACAATCGAAGTTAAACCGGATGTGTGTTTCATGCTTAGGGAGCCAAGAGAATTATTTAGGAAAAATTACATGGATTATGTTAGATTGATAAATATATAAGAGAAATCAAGATTGTGATGATAGATATATACTGCAAACTTCTTGAGCCAAAGATCCCGAATTACCACTGGTATCTCCTTCCAGAAAAAGTACGCCGAGTCATACTTGCTCCGAATGATATCCCTAATGTTGTGAATAACCTGTATTTGGAGAACTTGAAAAAAAATAAGTGTTTCATTTTTTATATAATTAAAAAAATAAAAAGATTAATGTCAATATGTTATAAAAACAAATGGGTTCCCGACATATGCAATGCTGTAATCGTTGCCTGTCAACTTTTGTCCAGAAAAAGCATCATGATGCTCCGTCGAACTCGTCCCCGTTGCAATCGGGGAGGATGTAGGGGTGATGATGGGGGTGGTGGGGTGAGGGTGGAGGTGGGTTTAGGGGTTTGAATGGGGGATGGTGGTCAGAGTGGGGTGGGGATGGTGGTTGAGGTAGGGGTGATGGTGGGGAGGGTAGAGAGCAGGTGGCCTCTTTTAATGACCCTCTTCAACAGATACTACTTTGCTCCACGATCTCCCGGGCAAAGAGGGAGAACTTCCCTGCCTCTAGTGGACATTTATTACAAATAAAAAAAAATTAAATAGTGCATGTAACAAAATACTATGGGATAAACTAAAAGAGGAACATGTTAGAAATTTATGAGTTAGGAGGGAAAAGTAGATCATGATTGTTTAAAAAACATGATCATACTTATATGCCCGAAGTTAATTCTTTTTGTAAGTTAAAAATACCACAAACAATTTATAAAGTCTATGTCAACGAGGGATGTTAATCTATATACAACAACAACAAGACTTTATCCCACTAAGTGGCATCAGCTACCTAAATCATTTTTTTTATTTTGACTTATTGAATGTCAATATTTCATTTAATTCTAATAGATTAACAAAATTTTTATACAATATGCTCAAGTCTTTTTAGGTCTACCTCTGCCTTTCTTAACATAGGCCGAATCTAAAACATCTACTCTCTAAATTAGATCATCAGATGGTCGATGTTTAATGAGACCAAACCATCTAAGACAAATCTCTTTATGTTTATCTACCACTGTAGTACACTATTCCTTTTAAAGGTAGATTAACTTTGCATTTTCTCTCTAAGTGTTAAGCCACTCATCCACCTAAGCACTCTTCTCTTGACAACACTGAACTAGTTTTATGCTTCTCTTTTAAAGACCAGCATTGTGTGTCATAATGCATTGCAGGTATCACCACAATCTTATAAAATTTCCTTTAAGTATAAGAGATACTTTTCTATAAAAAAATAGACATGATGCCATTCCCCATTTTATCCAACTAGCATGAGCTCTACTAATAACATACCTATCTTGATCGCCATCACTTTGAACAATAGAATAGAGCCATCTAAAATATTAATCTATATAAATTGAAATAAAATTTTTAAAAGAATTATTATTATAAAAATATACATAAATCCAAACGTGCTCTAAATAAACTATTTTTATAAAAATATATATNCACATTGAGTCTTGCATTAAATTCTTCATAACTGTTAGTAATCTAACTAAAGAATTAAATAATTCATTAATTAAACACAAAAAATTATAAATTTGGAATAAATTCAATGGAATAAGAAAATTCCAAAATTATCTCAATTGCTTACGGAAAAAAGATGTTTGTGAAATTAAATCCAAGTAATTTTGAATAATTAAATATTTTAATTCAGAAAAAATCTAATAATTTACGACAGCTCATTTGAAGTTTAAATGATCTCAAATTTTCATGAGGAGCAATTCGTGATGTTCTTAAATTTTCTATAAGCTTTTATTAAATTTAATGTCATTTGAACTCTTAATAATTTATTGAATATTAAACAAATAATAATTAGTTCAAAATAATTGAAAATTTTATCAAAATTTTATGAAGTGTTCATGATGTTTTCTCTGACTTTAGTAATTAATTTCATAAAAATTTGAGATCATATTAAGTTAGAACAAAAAATAAAAAACTAATTAAATTTTGCAAATCAACCAACCTTAAATAAAAAAATCAAAATTAATTTAAAATACATAAAAATTCACTTTTGTGCTCTTACAGTTGTAATGGAATACTATTTCATTCTTTTAATTTATTTGTATGTTTCATAATACCAAGGTGCCCTAAAATATGGCTTTATCCCTTATGGTGAACTTGTACATTTATAATGACTTTTTAAAACCTTAAAATTTAAATTCCTATAACAAATTTTAAATAACAAATAAAACTTTTTAGTTATCAATCACTAGAATTTAATTTATCCTCTAATCAAATTTAAACTCTAGGTTCGAAATGAAATTAAAATCGTAAGGCTTAGGATAGACTTGCCACTAAAGATTCACACACTTTAGACTATCAATCCAAAATATAGGCTTAGAATATAGTGACTGATACTTATATGTATCTTGTGAAATGATGTGATGATACTTGCTAGATTGAATGAGTGACTGATTGATTATTCATTAGATTGAATGTCATAGTGATTATCTAGTGGTTATAAAATCATTTTTTTTAGAATTGGTCATGCTTAGTGGGTAAACTAATAAAATATACTGAGAATTAGTAAATTTTGCGTGTAGATGTTTGTTACTCGTGCTTGCCCCTGGGCATTGCCTATTAGGAGATTTAGCTTAGCACCCACTAATGCTAGACCAAGTGAGTTAATTTACTTATTTGCTTATATGATTGCCTACTTATTTTTATTTTATAGGTTTTTTTAATATTAAATGTAATTTGAAATTATAATTAGGTGTAAGGCCTCAATGATGCCAAATAAAACCTAGAGGGATTAAACCATAATGGACCACAATAGAAAAAAAAATGGAAGAATATAAATTGAAGATAAAAGGAAAAAAAGTCTCAGTGACAAACTATGTAATTTAAGATGCGCTGCATAATCGATTGCTCATTTTTATTTTTCTTCCAAGTTGTATAACAATATCCACTACACTGAAAATATTTTCGTATATCATTTTGATGGTTTGTACTTTGTGTGCACATGTAAAATTTTCACCTTTTCTTAGGTTGTTTTTTGTGTTTATTTGTGCTTGTGAAAGTCAATTTTAATTATTAGGCTCTAAGAAAAAAATAGAATTTCTACTCATTTTAATAACTTAAAGCTTACAATTAAAAATCAAAATAGATGAAACAAAAAACACATTAAAAAATAATCAATAAAAATATATCATTAGAAATTTTTAAAATTAACTAAATCATATGCACTTGTATATCGGTTCTTTCATTTCTTTTATACTTTACCCATTGCGAACATGAGGTATCTAATCAGTGAGGATAACAACACTTTCTTTGAAATTTTTTCTTAACTTCAATTAGACCTTAAATTTGATCGAAAACACGTACACACACACACATATAGCCTTCAAAATAAATTAAAATAATTAATAAAATATAAAACTAAAAATTATTATATTATTTAGATGCACNGGTCCTCGGGAGCAGAGCGGCGAGTTCCTTTCAATAATCAGAAAAGAGATTACAAAATAGAGGATACCTCCTGNAACAAAGTGGACTGCAGTATCTCATTCTCTTTGCTCCTTTTATTGTTCATCACATCAAATTTTGGGGCTACAAATGAAGCAAGCGCTCGACAAGCTACTCATGGCTCGGTTTGATCTTCTCTTCTCGCTTCGTTGGCACTGTCTCTCCACTTGCTCTCCTTTCACAACTACTATAAAACAAATTGATTCCTGTTGTTTTCCAATCTGATTACTTTAAATTTTCCTCTTCTATCAGCCAATGCCTGGGAAGAAGGTGATGAAGTTGTTCTTATTGCATGCCACTATGAGAATCTAGACTTCGAATTTTTCAATGGTGCTCCAAGAGACAAGACAGAAAGTGCTGAGAGTCGATTGTATGTTACAAATTAAGAACTACTTCAGCTTTTTCTTCATTAATATGCTCCCCCTTCTGACATTTAATTGTTATTTTAGGTACCTTATGAGGTTTAATATGAAGACTGGTGCAGCTACTCAGAAGCAATTGTCAGCACCTAACATAGAATTTCCCAGGATTAATGAAAGTTTCACTGGCAGGTAATTTTGAAATAAAAATGCATAGAATTGGGCCATTAATATCGTGTGAACCGGTCATTCAATCGGTTTGGTCCAAGCTCAGAATCGTTTCTGCATAGAACCAAAATTGAGAACTAGGGTTGGATCGGAGAACCGATGAATCGGTGCACGTTTTAAAGAACCGGCCAGTTCAAATATTATTCAATTTTACTATTTTAGTTTTGATTAGATAATCGGAAATAAGAAATTTAAATTAGAAGAAGAGAAACTATTTTTGTTTAAAATTTGTATTTATAATATTATTTAAAATATTCAAAAGAATTATCTTGAATTAAAATATTAAAAAGTGTAATATATCTCTCTATCTCTTTGAAGCTTAATGAAACATGCAAATGAATCACGTGAACTCATTCTCTTCTAATTTTTGCTTTCTTCTCTCATTCTCTTCTAATTTTGCTCCAATTTAACATTTTTTCTTGCAAGTTTCCATCTTTTTCTCCCAACATAAACAACTAAGCTTATTTCCACAATGGACCCTGTATCATGAACTCTGAATAAAATACATACTTATTCAGGATTTTACTTTACATAATTCACCTTGGATTTTGCAACATTCATTTATTCACACATAAATTCATCTTTTTCTCTTCATTCCATGAACTCAGGAAGCAGCGGTATGTCTACAGCACCATTCTGGACAACAAGTACATAAAAGGCATTATAAAGTTTGATCTTCTCACCGAGCCTGTAATTTGTCAGAGCCAGCTTGAAGTTGGAGGCAATGTGGCAGCCATTTTTGAGTTTGGAGCAGGAAGATTTGGTTCAGAAGCCATTTTTGTGCCTCGTACAACAGATGCTGCAGCTGAAGAAGATGATGGCTACTTGATCTTCTTTGTGCATGATGAGAATTCTGGGTACCTGTCTTTCTCCCTTTTGCAGGAACTTTTAAATCTATCAATATGCAAGAAAAAACAATAATTTGCAGTTATTGTTTGTACCAGAGAGTAAGAATCATGCTGTTCATACATCATATAATTGCAGGAAATCTGAAGTGAATGTGATTGATGCAAAGACAATGTCCCCTGAGCTTGTGGCAGTGGTGGAGTTGCCATCCAGAGTGCCGTTTGGATTCCACTCCTTATTTGTAAGTGAGGTGAGCAAATACAACTCCATGAGTTCCCCAAAGAGTTTTAATCATTATTATTGCGCGCTAGCAAATTTGCGACGGTTTAATGTGATTTCACGTCATAGTATTATATAAAGATATTGCACACACACAAATAAAAGAGATGAACATAGGAGAGACTTAACATTATGGAATCCTACTCTTTTTTGTAATCGAAGAAGGCAGAATTATAAATCAATGCACTCGAGTTTAGCATTTGTAGTCGTAGTAGTGCTAGAAGTAGTGAAGGGATAACGACTACAATCAGGCAATTTTTGTGATAATGATCAGATAGTAATTCTCTAACAAAGTTGCAACAACACTCGAACGACAGTCAACGGATTATGACGGTTGTGTGGTGATGGTGGTGGCTAGATGATGAGCATTGTCGATCATAGGATGGTTGTGGCTATAGTGATTGTTGGAGTCAGATGCCAAATAGAACTTTAGAGTTCTTCATGTCATAATTGTTTTTATAATAAACTGATTTGCTTCTCTATTTACATTTGGTATTTGGCAGGAACAACTCCAAATTCAACAATCATAAGCATGATGGCCAAATACAAAGTGGTTAGACTGGATAAGCACACTATTTGATTTCAGTTAATCATTATTTATTCTTATTGCAATAATGTTTTATGTGATTCTTAAACCATGAAAATTGTAGTATAAAATATTGTGTTTTACCAAACTCAGTTTTTTTGCAGAAATAAAATATTGTGTTTTCTCTATTTATATTGATACTATAAAAGATTGTGTTTTAACTAACTCAGTTACATATATAAGTATATTTATGTAAGTTATCCTAAGGGGGTTGAGATGTTGTAGAAATCTCTTTAGAGAGATGCTGTGCTATGATTCTCTACTTGGCATATATGATGTCACGTGTCATATAAATACACGTATTGATCAAGTAATATATAGATTATAAGTTCAAAAATCAACCCCACTTGAAAATATACTATTTCTCAAGCAAAGCCAATTATTATTTTGTGTTTGCCTCTTTTTATCTAATTATGTTAATTTTGAAAGTTCGTTCGAAAATCTTTGAGGCTACAAAATTAAAAATATTTTTTTATTCTTTTTGGTTTTTAATGAAAAGCTCTCTTGAGTAGTAATGAGCTCAGGTTTAAATATAGCAAAAGAGTAGATAATCTAGCTGACAATCAATAACAAATTTGTTCTTTATTCTCTCAAGTTTTAGGTAGCGTTGAAGTTTTGTATTGAAGTTTAGTGCCCTACATCTTGTAAAAAACCCCCGTGGAATCAACAATTTATGATTGATTTTAGTTCCCTAATAGTAATATTTCTATTCTACAAAGAATTGTTCGTTAACTTACTTGTCCCATTAGTTTTCTCTAAAATTTATAGATCACAATGTATTTTAACAGTTAATTGGCCTAATTAAAAGTAAATTACGCATGCAAAGTTAACGCATCAATAAATCTCATTCAAAATCAAATAGATAATGAATAGATGAAAAATATTACACAATCACTAGCACAAAGGTGTTGGGAACTTATTTACATTATATTTAACTAGTAGAATTTAAATATACATAAAATCATAACACTAAAATAATACAAAGTGTAAAGAAAACGCGTGATATTCAACCTTGCTCGAAATCTTCTTGTTCCCTTTTAAAAATCTCTCCAAGTACTTCTAAAATACACATCTTTCGCTCACATACATACTCGTCTGCTCACACTCACTGCCAAAAGTTTACTCAACGCTCCTAAATACTCCCTTATATAGAAACCAACATCTAATCATTATCGAAACTATTAATACATCGGGAAAATCACCCAATGTCAGTTCTTAGTATCGAGGCGCCGCGATGAAGGGCCTAGGGACTATAGTGAGCTCTAGGGCGCCCAAAAATTGGTGTCAAGGCTCCAAACTTCTGTATTTTTGACATCTTTTTCAGACTTGTGCTTCTAGACACTACATCAGTGATACATCAGCGTTGCTACAGTATCAGTGTTATAATAACATTGCTATAGTGCTTTTGACATATCCTCTCCACATTTTTGTCTTGCCAATTCTCTGCTTTAAAATACAAAACAAAAATCATAAAAGCATAAAATAACATAAAATTTACATAAAAATATACTTGGTTTTTATACTTCTGAACATTTAACTCTTTATGCAATAGATTAAAATATACAATTGTACATTGATTGTAGAATAAAAGTATAATATTAAATGTATAATTGTGTCCTTATGCATAACAAGTACATAAATGTACGCATTACTACTCTGCATGTAAGAGCTAATTAAAAGTGTAATTTGCCATAAAAATTTAAACAACTTAAAAGCCTCCATAATAAAGGTGTAGCATAATATTGGATTGAGATGACTTAGAGGATTTTGGTCTAGCCTTTAATTTGACACTTCATGATCTTAATTCCATGCATAACTAGATTTAGGGATGAAGATTTCAATATTAAGTCCAATTATGCTGACATCAGAAATAATTATCGATGGAGCATTAAGCTGCTCAATTTCTCATGAAAAAATTAGTACATGTCATTACTGCATGTAAGTAGTACGATGGTTCGAATGGGTTGTCATGCGATCTGTAGCAGCATAGCCGTATTCAGAGTGTCATCCAGACGTCCACTTGTCTGGCAAGAGCAGGTTAGAGATTAAATTTCTATAATATTAGAGAAAATTTTGATCATGTTAATGAAGCGTGATGATTTTAGACTTTAAATGGTGATTGAATGTTAATTATCCAACAATCACCTCTCTTTAAGATGAGAAGAGCAATATTGTACCGAAAAATATAATAACACTGTAAATAAATTTAAAAAAGCTAAGTACATCATGAGAGTGTAAATCTAATCAATAGCAACTCTTTATCAAATATTAGCGCTGATGCTATTGGCAACAAGCAAAGATGGTTGGATTATGACAGTAAAAAAGGTTGTAAAAAACATATAAAAGATGTTTTCTAAATTTCAATATTTTCTAAATTTCTTTTTATATGATAAAAACAATTACAAATTTCAATTGTGAAGCTGCTCAGAAATAATCTGATGTTCAAAAGGCTGCAATGACTATTATTTTTTTTTTTTGAAAAATATAACTGCAGCTAGTGTTGTGAAAAAACGACGGCAATAAAAAAAAATAGAACGAGAAAAATTGAGCGCAGAAAAAACACCAAAGCGACACATAGATTTACGTGGTTCGGCAAATTTGCCTACGTCCACAGAGCTGCAGAGGATTTATTTCTTTGAGAAATTACACCGTCGAGCTCCTCGACGTTTACAAGAAAATCTCTATTTTCTTCTCTCCCTTCCTTTCTCTCTCTATCTTCCTCTCTTTCTCTTAGCTCTCAAGATGACTTGGCTTGGTCTTGCTTGGCTTTGCTTAGCTTGCGTTTCCTTTAAGCCAAAAGAGACTATTTATAGAACCATGAGAGCAGTAGGTGAGAGGTAGGTGAGCGGTAGGTGGGATGTGGTAAGTGAGCGGTAGGTGAGTGTGGTAGGTGAGTGATAGGTGTGATACTTAATTAAAAAGCTAATTAAATTCGGTGGACCGGCTCTCCACATTACCCAACAAAGTGCTATCATCACATCTAACCAGCGGGAAAACACAACTTTTAGCTGCAGCTTTTTGAAAAAGCTGTCAAAATGCATGTTGAAAAAATTAGGGCGAAGAAAAACAGTGACGACACAAATCCAGAAGAACACAGGGATTTAACGAGGTTCGGCAAAGATGCCTACGTCATCGGGAGCAGAGCGGCGAGTTCCTTTCAATATTCAGAAAAGATATTACATAATAGAGGGATACCTCCTGGGGTTACTAACATGCCTATTTATAACCCCAGGAGTAAACCTAGGCACAACATGTAATTAAAACATTACCCCTGTACCATACCGCGGGGCTTTGCCCCGACACCCCAACCCACGTAACTTCCAAATTTAGACAGATTCTTCCGCTCCGCTTCGATCCAGCGTCTGTCCCTATATGGTATATGAGTCATACCATAACAAATCTCCACCTTGGCGAATATTCAGCCCCTTCGGAGAAAAATACCTGGGAGTTCCACCTGCACCATTGTGGGTTGGGCCACCATGCTTCTCTAGCAACTGCAAACATTCAACAAGTCCAAGCAATGCAAGAACTTGTTGATACTAACTGGCTCGGTCAACATATCAGCTGCATTCTCATCAGTATGAACCTTCTGCAACAGTATCTCC
>JXCR01133597.1:42034-90265 GCA_002079205.1 Phalaenopsis hybrid cultivar
TATATATATATATATACATACATATATGATCAAACATTGCAACATCATTTTTGATCAAACACATTATGATGATAATGTTTTATTTCAAATATAATATACTGACATATTATATTTTGTCTTTTTTTGCAAGGTACTAAAAATTTACCCAACTATGTATTAGATTAGGTTCAGGTTGAATCAATTTGATGATCAAAAAATCCATTTAAGCAAAAAATAACAACAACAACAACAACAAAACCTTCATCTCATTGCGTGGAGTCGGCCACCTGAATCATTTTTCTCCATTGTGTCCTATTAGTGTCATATTTTCATTTAATTCTAAAAATTAAGATCATTTTTTATACAATATGCCCAAGCCTTCCTAGGTCTACCTCTGTCATTCAAGCATGTAGAGCAAAAAAGGAAACATTCATTGGTTAACTATGAACAAGATATATCTTTTCATTAAAAAAAAAACTATAAATACCACAAGATATATTTTCTTAAGTAAATCATCCAACCAAAAACATAAATTTAATTAATTGTAATAAATATCATTATAGAGTTATTATAAGAAAATAACGTGTTTATCCAATAGATCAAATATGTTCACTAAAAGTATATCAGGACTGAGTTTAAGCCAAAGAGTTTTGTACATTTTAAATCATATGAAGTATTTATAGTCTTTGTTTGTTATGTTGTATTTTTTCTTGTTTTATATATTCCTAAATGATATATAAGGCATCCTTCTATAAATCTTAATTTATGCGCCCACAATTTGGTTGCAATCATTGTACAAAGGACTTCCAAGTCTTATGTCGTCCAGATAAGCAGCACTGACAAATCAACATAAACTAAAATAACAAAAACGAAGTTATAATGAATTTACTTTAAGGTCCTAGTTATAATGAATTTACTTTTAAGGTCCTCATTGGAAAGAAAGAGACTTATTGAATAATCTGCTGATAAGTTAGATGTCGTGGCTATTATAATTTTTCAGTATTTTGAAATAGTCAGACAACTGCAAGAAAGCTGCCACCGCATTTATAGATAGGTGCGGTGTGAAAACACTATTTTCAGCGTTTTGAAAATATTGTTTTCAGCGTTTTGAAAATGCTGTTTTCAGCGTTTTGAAAACGCATAAGCTGCCAAAATACAATTTATCCGAACAGATCTGGTGCGTTTTCAAAAAACCACCGCTCCTTATACACTGCCCTAAACAGACCATTATTCTGTAATTTAAATATGATAGTCTTATAACAATCAAACATAAATAGCATTATCTCCGATTGTATGAAACCGCCTCCAACAAACTAATAAACTAAAACTTCATAATTATTAGGCGCCCAAATTTGTCCCATGCTCCTCAATTTTCAAATACAGACACTATTTAGGGCTAGGAGACATTGTTTCAACAATGAGCTAAAATAGAATTTCGTCAGGACTTGGCAATAATTAGAAAAATACAATAGTTTCTATAGCGTTTAATTTCGGTGGATATATTTATATTATGGAGTGGAATGTTATCAAAAACGGATGTGTATGAATAATAATGTTTGAATATATTTTAAGGAATTTTAATACAAAGGCAATTTAAAATAATAATTTCATTGTACTTTTGTGAAATTTTTTTCAATCACCAATCTAATTGGATATTCTCCCTAAAATATTTTCTTGCCCATCGTTATAGGAGAAAATTTCTCTTATGGAATCCAGACGTAGCTTTACGTGCGGACTCGAGAAATATGTCGTCACGTGTGCTACATCGCGGAGGTTATTGAAGTGAAACTGCGGAGGTTATTGGTGAATTATTGGGGGTTATTGTAGGGGGTTATTGAAGTGGAACAACGGAGGTTATTGACAACATTATTTGAGTTAATACCAAATAACCCCACAATAACCTATTAATAACCATCTCAATAACATCTGCAGTTCCACTCCAATAACATTCATAGTTCCACTCTAATAACATCCACTCTAAAACCATCCTTGAAAATGTTGGCATCAAATTATCCCGCTGTAACTCGATGCACGGGTCTCCTTAACTCAAGTTTCTTTTAATTCGATCACCTCATCTATCATTCTTCTTTTAATATATAGTTGTATGAGTCTAGAGCGTTATTGATTGAATCTTCTAGTTTATGTGAAAACATCATCTACGAATAATACAAGGCATCAAGCACTAGTATGTGAACTATTTGACCAAGCCAAGGTCCTTAAAGATCATTGTCATATTCCCAAAAATCTAGAGTGGTCAATTCATATCTATGATCATTCCTTGGTTGTTCTCCTAACTAGCTTAGGTAAATCTTAATCGAAGACTAAGTTATTTAGTACCAACTATAGACTATAAAATAACCCAGTGAAGGCAATAAACGAGCAAAAGAGAACACATTTTTTCAAATTATCCATTGAATTCGACCAACTCTAAGTTTGGCTTATAAACACCCTTTGGATCCAATTTTGGTGTTGAATCGGCTCATTTTTATTTTATTTTATTTTAATTTTTTGGCTCATTTTACACAAGATAAGAATCTCAAGGAATCTTTTTTCAAAATGGAGAAATATTAGATTTTCTTTTAATTGAAAAGGTCATTCATACTTTATAAGGAAAATTTTGCTGCACAAAAAAATTGCAAATGCAATTACAACATGTAGAATTTCCATTGATGAGTGGTTTTGAATAATTGTACTGTCTAATCAAGGTCACACAATATAATTTATTTATAATAATTAGAATTAATTAGCCTAATGATTCTTTATGTCTAAATTAGGCTAAGTTTCCACCCTATTATATAGCACAAATTTTGGTGTATTGTGCAAATAGTTTAAATTAAGAAAGTATTGTAAGTCATTTTGGCTTGAAATTGGCCTAATTGTTGAATATGATATATCCCATAGTATGATTACTTCAATAAAATAAATTAAAAGTTTTGAATCATTGCTAATTTATCTATTTTGATTTCTCAAATTTACATCATACAAAACGATTTTATTACCATCAATTTGAATGAATTAATTTTACTTTAAAACTCACATGAGCATCTGCTGGCTATTTAAAAATAACTTTACTTGAACAATAATATTAACAATAGTAACAATAAAAATATACAACCAAGGAATAAAAACAATAAAGTTTAATATTACTCAAGTAGTCTTCTTTCTCAGCTTGCAACACTTTGAGTGCAAATTCCACTACAGGAATAAAGATCTTTTTCGACGGCTATATTTCGTCAGTTATGATGAGAAAAAAAATCAGTTTTGTTGCTTTCGACGGCTTATCGACGGTTTTAAGCTCGTAGTTAAAACCTTTCTCTGTAATTTCAGAACCGACTGAAATTTTGGCGGCATTTAATTACCGATGCATAGCTAACGATTTAATGTCGTAGTTTTTTATTGTAGAGTTTTGAATCATCGATTTTCGTCGATTCATATAACCAATAGTTGATCCTTCAGTAATAGTAATAGCATACACGTCGGAAAAGTGTCACACCAGTCGCTTTTTTTACGCAGTTTTTCCGTCAGTTACAAGTCGCTAGTGCATTAGTTATATTAACCGATGACTAAACTTTCATAAAAGTTTCGCGCTAGTCATTTACAGATGACTCAGCTGTTTCATCAATTTGGTTTCTCTAATTTTCTCTAATTTCATCAATTTTAGTTAAAGTGTCGCCCCCATTGTTTTCATATGACGTACTTAAGCAGTCGGTTCGGCGTCGGATAGGGGTTAGTAAGTAAATTAATCGACTAGCCGTCTGTTTTGCGTACAAATATGTTGAAAGTAGTCGCAAAACCGACGATAAGCCTTCAGAAACCTATTGCATCAGAAAAAAAATATATTCTTTGTCTCGTATTTACATTTCCCCACCTGCTATCGTAATGTCTATTATACAATCCAGCCATTTAAGGAACTTATTAGAATATAACGTAATGTATATTCTTTGAAGGGCTCATGTCTCGTTTCCACATTTTGTCCATATAACAAAATAGTTAGAATACATCTTCAAACTATTGAAATCTTTAAAGTAAGAATGAAATCTTACCAGACTCCACTTATATTTTGTATGTGGGAGTGCCCCACCAGTGTGGTTGGAGGGCCCAAGCTTCTACAGTTTGATCGCCCATTCTGCTTTGCTTAGTACCTCTTCTCCTTGTAGGTCAAGAAATCCCAAGCTCTAAGGAGCAAGCCAAAGACATTCTCTCTGAGCCAAAAAGGTCACTGCAGTGATTTCTGAATATTGCTAAACATGTCCTGGAGGCGATCGCTGCCCTTGCCCTCAAAAGTTATGCCTGATGTGTGTCTCGTGCTCAGGGAACTAGGAGAATTATTTCTGCAAAATTACAAGGACTATGTTCATATAATACATAAATAAAAATAACTTAAGGTATTTTTGAATGATACATACCGCAAACTTCAACCAAAAAATCTCAAACTGCAATCGTGTTCTCCTTCCATGATAAGTACACTAAGTCATATTTTCTTTGAATAATATCTTGAATGACATGAATAGTCTGGGTCGACATGGGAGAAGGTGGGGAGGNCATATGAAGTATTTATAGTCTTTGTCTGTTATGTTGTGTTTCTTCTTGTTTTATATACTCCTAAATGATATATAACGCATCCTTCTATAAATCTTAATTTATGCGTCCACAATTTGGTTGCAATCATTGTACAAAGGACTTCCAAGTTAGGTGCCGTGACTATTACAATTTTTTTAGTTTTTTGGAATAGTCAGACAACTGCAAGAAAGCTGCCGCCGCATCTAGATAGGTGCGGTGTGAAAACGCTGTTTTCAGCGTTTTGAAAACGTATAAGTTGCCAAAATGAAGTTTACTCAAACAGATCTGTTGCGTTTTCAAGAACCCACCGCACCAAATATACTGCCCTAAAGGAACTGTTATTTTGTAATTTAAATATGATAGTCTTATGAGAATCAAACATAAATAGCATTATCTCCGATTGTATGAAACCGCCTCCACAAAACTAATAAACTAAAACTTCATTATTATTAGGCGCCCAAATTTGTCCCATGCTCCTCAATTTTCAATACAGACGCTATTTAGGACTCGGAGACATTGTTTCAACAATGAGCTAAAATAGAATTTCGTCAGGACTTGGCAATAATTAGAAAAATACAATAGTTTCTATAGCGTTTAATTTCGGTGGATATATTTATATTATGGAATGGAATGTTATCAAAAAAGTGATGTGTATGAATAATAATGTTTGAATATATTTTAAAAGAATTTTAATACAAAGGCAATTTAAAATAATAATTTCATTGTACTTTTGTGAAAGTTTCTTCAGTCACCAATCTAATTGGATATTCTCCCTAAAATATTTTCTTGCCCATCGTTATAGGAGAAAATTTTTCTTATAGAGTCCAGACGTAGCTCTACGTGCAGACTCTAGAAATATGCCGTCAGATGTGCTACATCGCAGAGGTTATTGAAGTGAAACTGCGGAGGTTATTGGTGAGTTATTGGGGGTTGTTGTAGGGGGTTATTGATACCGATCTCTTCTCTGCCTTTGAACCTTGACTCTGATACCACTTGTAGAGAAAATTAGGGCGAAGAAAAACAATAATCGACACAAATCCAGAAGAACACGGAGATTTAACGAGGTTCTGNCAAAAGTGTATGACAGTGAGCCCCAATTTAATTTTTTTTTTCAAAAAAAAAAAAATTCTGATTGGACAGCGCACGCAAGATGCGTGCGTTGTCCGCACAGAATANTAAAAGTGTATGACAGTGAGCCCCAATTTAATTTTTTTTTCAAAAAAAAAAAATTCTGATTGGACAGCGCACGCAAGATGCGTGCGTTGTCCGGCACAGAATAAGAGCTCGTAATGGAGGGCCTACCTCTAGTCGTTCGGTAAAAGGGACGAAGCTTCTTTGCAGAAGAAAACCTTCACAAAAGTGAAGTCTTTCTCTTATGGCCATAGCCTTCATTGTCTAGGGGACGAGGAGCAAAGAAAATCCTCGTTCTCTAGCTCGGGGTGGTTTCATCCCATTCGTGAAGCAATGAAGCCACCTAACGACCACGGGGGTTGCTAGTCTCCCGGACGATTAGGTTAATGTTCAAGAGTTGGTTTTGCTCGTAAATTCGTAGGGGAATCGCAAAACTCCTAATTGATTGAGTTTTTCTCTATCACAAAACTTAACCTAATTCTTCTAACATCCAGACCTAAGAGTAGAAATGAAAAAGTACAAGGGTTTTGAGAGTTTTCGCCTATGTGATGGTTGCTCAAAGCTTTCTCTTTGCTTGTCCACACTTCAAATTTACTAGGAAGAAGCTCTCCTTCCTCCTTAAGAGAGATGATACTCTCCTTCTCCTCCAAAAGTAGCTCCTTCAAAAAAACTCCCTCACACACTCAAAAGAATGGTGGAAAAAGAAAAAGAAAATGTGTGAAAAACTTTATAANTTCTCTGCAAAAATTCTTTAGAATTTTTTTTTTTTTGAAATCTTTGAGCAAAGAAAAAAAAAAATTAATGTCCGCCTCCAAGAAAATAAATATTTAATTTATTTCCTCTCCTTATCGGGCAAAGGAANCGAAGTATGTCTGACCACAGGAGAAAATATTTCATCATAATCTATCCCCTTCTGCTATGAAAATTCCTTTGCAACCAGTCGAGCCTTAAAATTTTCCTCTTCTTTTTCTGATACTGCTGATTTCCTTTTGTAGACCCATTTGCACCCAATAGCTTTCTTTCCCTCTGGAAGCTGAACTAGCTCCCAAGTGCGATTTTTCTGCAAAGACTTCATCTCCTCAACCATTGCAACCCAGTCATTTTTCTTTCTACTGGCTAGTGATAACTCCTTGAAAAGTGGCTGGATCATCGCTGCTGATGAGAAGTGCACATGAGACTAAGTCTTTATAACCCAATCTGTTACATTGATGCGTCTCTGTCTATCTCTGGCTAGATTGTAATTCTGCAGATCATCTGAAATAAAATCACTAGGTGTTGGATTTGAACTTTCACCTCTCTCAGAAGCTACTGACTGTTGTTCTAAATCCATTTGCACTCCATCTGAACTGGAACTGTTCTCTGACACCTTGTCTTAATTCTGCTGTAACATAAACTGTTCATCAAAAACTGCATCTCTGCTGATCACCATTTTTGTTGCAATCGGATCCCAAAACTTGTATCCTTTCACACCTTTCTTATAGCCCAAAAAGATGCACTTCTTGGATTTTGCATCAAGTTTGAATCTTTCATCTCCAGGTACATGCATATAAGCAGGATATCTAAAAATTCGTAAATGATCAAATTTAACTGAATTACCTGTCCATACCTCTTCCGCGACCTTGCCACCCAATGATGCTCGAGGTGATCTATTGATGAGATAGCATGCCATATTCACAGCCTCTGCCCAGAAACTCTTAAAAAGCCCTGCATTCAGTCTCAAGCACGTTGCCCTTTCAGTTAAGAACCTGTTCATCTTTTCTGCCACACCATTCTACTGTGGTGTCTTGCGCATTGAAAAATGCATCTGAATCCCATGCTCCTCACAGAACTTCTGAAACTGCGAATCTGTGTACTCTGTGCCATTATCAGACCTCAAATACTTGATCTTTCTGCCAGTTTGGTTCTCCACCTCAGCTTTCCACAGCTTGAATTTAGAGAAGACATCAGATTTCTGTTTCAAGAAATACACCCAAACTTTCCTGGAGAAATCATCAATAAAGGTAATGAAATACTGAGATCTTCCCAATGACAACTCCCTAGTAGACCCCCATACATCAGAATGCACATAAGTTTTGTGCTTTCCAATCATAAAACTGATTCTAGTCTGTTTTTCAAGAATACAGAACTTACAAAGATCAAGTTTGCAGCTTTTAACTCCATGCAACAGATTTCTTCTATGCAATTCTGCCATCCCACGTTCACTGAGATGACCCAGACGCATATGCCATAGCTTTGTATTGTCATTATCTGACTCCACAGAATGAACTCCACCTACAACTGTACTCCCTAACAGTCTGTAGATATTACCTGCAGTCAACTTTCCTTTCATCACCGTCAGTGCACCCTTAACAATTCTGATGGTTTCCCTATCCTCATCCGCCTTAGGAATAAAACCATTTCTGTGTAGAGTGCCAAAGGAAATCAAATTCTTCTTCAGATCTGGAATATGTCTGACATCACATAACGTTCTAACAGTGCCATCATACATCTGAATTCTGACTTCTCCAATACCAACTATATTGCAGCATCTATCATCACCCAAATAGACTGAGCCAGAATTAGTTGACCTGTATGAAGTAAACCACTCTCTGTTAGGTGTTATATGATAAGAACAGCCTGAATCAAGAATCCATGCATCCGTGAAATGAGTTGATGAAATTGAGAGTATATCACCATCACTGCAATCTGAATTTTCATTCTACACCACATTTATAGAATTCGATGAAGTATCACCTTTCTCCCCAGTCTGCTTCTTCAGCTTTGGACAATCTCTCTTCATATGACCTCGCTCATTGCCCTTGTAGCAATGAATTTCCTTTTGCCTCTAGACTTGAATCTGGAATTTCGCCTTCCAGAACTCTCCTTCTCTTTCTTCCTTCCACGATTCTGCTTACCCTTAACATATAAACTGTCACCGTGAGAGCTTCCCCCTGCATTCTGCTTCCGCTGGTTGTGAGCCAAAAACACTGCAGTAATCTCATCCACTTTGATAGTCTCTTTCCCATATATTAGAGTAGTCACCAGGTATTCATAAGAAGAGGGCAATGAACACAACAAAATCATCGCTTGATCTTCATCCTCAATACTCACATCAAGCCGTGACAGTTCTGTGATTATTTGATTGAAGCCATTAACTTGATGCGCCATATCAAACCCTTCTTGCATGTTCAACCCATACAACTTTTGTTTCAGATACAACTTGTTCGTCAGAAATTTTGCCTTAAGCTGAGTTTCCAATTTCTTCCAAATCTCCCCTGGAGATTTTAAATTCATCACGTGATACATAACCTCATCTGCTAGACATAGTCGTATTGTTGCTGCCGCTCGCTGTTGCAATTCTTCCCAATCTTCATCCTCCATGACATCAGGTTTCGTCGCCCGCAAAGCTTTCAAGATTCCCTGTTGAGCCAACAGATCTTTCACCCTGGTTTGCCACAATCCGAAGTTACCAGTTCTGTCGAACTTCATCACCTCGAATTTCACACCAAAAAATGTCATCTTGAAAATTATTCCTTTCCTTTAAGCGCCTCCCTGCAAGGGAATATTGATTCCTTTCCAAACAAAACAAAGATTTTTTTATTCCTCGGCCCAGGAATGGAAAGTCACACCTCCGCTTCATTCTGTTTCAGCCCTTCTCGCTGAGACCTTCGCTCCTTACTTTTTCTGGTCGCGAATTCACCCGTAGTGCACGAGGAATCCTTCGCTTCGCCTGTTCTTTGGCCTGCGAAATCTTCTCCGTCACGAAAAAATTACCGCCGCTCGTGCCTCCTGTTCGCGATAACGCCCGAAGTTCGCCGAACGATCCTGTCGTGTGAATCTTCTCTGTCCCGCGACCTCCCGCACCCGAGAACGCCTTCGTCCCGCGTCGTGCGAAATCGCAGAACCTCCTTGGAACAGCACGCCTCCTTCGAACTTTGAACTGCGCCGAAATTTTCTCTTCTAAATCTTCCTTTTCACCGCTCGTGCCTCCTGTTCGCGATAACACCCGAAGTTCGCCGAACGATCCTGTCGTGTGAATCTTCTCTGTCCCGCGACCTCCCGCACCCGAGAACGCCTTCGTCCCGCGTCGTGCGAAACCGCAGAACCTCCTTGGAACAGCACGCCTCCTTCGAACTTCGAACTGCGCCGAAATTTTCTCTTCTAAATCTTCCTTTTCACCGCACTGCCAAAATTTTTCTTTCTTGCCCTCGAACCTGTCTCTGATACCACTTGTTGAGAAAATTAGGGCGAAGAAAACAGTAATCGACACAAATCCAGAAGAACACAGAGATTTAACGAGGTTCGACAAAGATGCCTACGCCTCGGGAGCAGAACAACGAGTTCCTTTCAATATTCAGAAAAGGGTTTACAGAAATCAGGGATACCTCCTGGGGTTACTAACAGACCTATTTATAACCCCAGGAGTAAACCCTTGGCAAAATATGTAATTACTGTACCATACCGTGGGGCTTTGCCCCCGCACCCCAACCCACGTAACTTTTCAATTTGGACAGATTATTCCGCTCCGCTCCGCTCCGCTCCGCTTCGATCCAACATCTGTCCCTATATGGTATATGAGCCATACCATAACAAGTTGTAATGTAGAACTTGAGTTAGAACAAAGGGATGTCATATNAGGCAAAATATGTAATTACAGTATTACCCCTGTACCATACCGCGGGGCTTTGCCCCCGCACCCCAACCCACGTAACTTCTCAAGTTGGACAGATTATTCCGCTCCGCTTCGATCCGCTTCGATCCGCTTCGATCCAACATCTGTCTCTATATGGTATATGAGCCATACCATAACAAGTTGTAATGTAGAACTTGAGTTAGAACAAAGGGATGTCATATNGCGGATGAACCCTGCGCAAACACTTCGCCGAAAACCCACGCGTTCTTCCTGGTCCCGTCGCGATGAGCACCTCGCACAGATCTTGACCTGCCTCCTGCCTCCTTGATTCCGAACCGAAGCCAGACAGATCCTTCTCCTTCCAAAATCCCCAAATCGTTCTTCTTGCTTCCTGCGCCGCCGCAGTTTTCTTCCCTACCCCCTGAACCTGGCTCTGATACCACTTGTTGAGAAAATAAGGGCGAAGAAAAATAACAATCGACACAAATCCAAAAGAACACAGAGATTTAACGAGGATCGGCAAAGATGCCTACGTCCTCGGGAGCAGAGCGGCGAGTTTTTAGGCACAATATGTACTGTACCCAACTGCGAGGTTTTGCCCTCGCACCCCAACCCACGTAACTTCCCAATTTGGACAGATTCTTCCGCTCTGCACTGCTCCGCTTCGATCCAGCGACTGTCCCGATATGGTATATGAGTCATACCATAACAAATCTCCACCTTGGCGAATATCCAGCTCTTTAGGAGANTCTATTTATAACTCCAGGAGTAAACCTAGACACAATATGTAATTACAACATTACCCCTGTACCAAACCGCGGGGCATTGCCCCCGCACCCAAACCCACGTAACTTCCCAATTTTGGACAGATTCTTCCGCTTCGATCCAGCGTATGTCCCGATATGGTATATGAGCCATACCAGAACAAATCTCCACCTTGACGAATATCCAGCCCCTTAGGAGAAAAAATATCTGGGAGTTACACCTGCACCACTGTGGGTTGGGCCACCATGCTTCTCTAGTAACTGCAAACATTCAACAAGTCCAAGCAATGCAANTTGGGGTTACTAACAAGCCTATTTATAATCTCAGGTGTAAACCTTAGGCACAATATGTAATCACAACATTATCCATGTATTATATCGCAGGGCTTTGCCCCCGCACCCCAACCCACGTAACTTCCCAATTTGGACAGATTCTTCCACTCCGCTCCGCTTCGATCCAGCGTCTATCCATATATTGTATATGAGTCATGCCATAACAAATCTCCACCTTGGCGAATATCCAGCCTCTTAGGAGAAAAATACTTGAGAGTTACACCCGCACCACCGTGTGTTGGGCCACCATGCTTCTCTAGCAACTGCAAACATTCAACAAGTCTAAGCAATGAAAGAACTTGTTGATAATAACTGGTTTGATCAACATATCAGCTGCATTCTCATCAGTATGAATCTTCTGCAACAGTATCTCCCCAGAAGCAATCAACTCTCTGATCTTGTGATACCTGACATCAATGTGCTTAGTTCTCGCATGGTACATCTGGTTCTTAGCCAGATAAATAGCACTCTGACTGTCACAATGCAACTAAACTCCACCTTGCTCAACGCTCAGTTTCTTTACAAGCCCAGCAAGCCATAAGGCTTCTTTAGCAGCTTCAGCTACTGCCATGTACTCAGCTTCAGTCGTAGATAATGCCACAATAGACTGAATTGTTGATTTTCAACATATAGGTCATCCACCAAGAGTAAACACATACTCAGTTGTAGACCTTCTGCCATCCAAATCACCTGCGTAGTCTGAATCAACATACCCCACAACTGAAGGATCATTCTTCTAACTGCTAAAAATAATTCCATGTCCTACAGTATCCTTCAGATACCTGAAAATCCACTTGACTGCTTCGCAATGTTGCCTTCCAGGTTTAGCCATGTATTTGCAGACTTGACTAACAACATGAGCCAAATCAGGACGAGTGCATACCATAACATACATCAAACAACCAATTGCACTGGCATATGGAACCTTTGCCATGTCTTCCATTTCTATATCAGTCTTAGGACACTGTTCCGAAGAAAGCTTAACATGATTTGCCAAAGGAGTGTTCACAGACTTTGTATTGCTCATCTTAAACCTTTCCAACACTTTCTCAACATAGTCTCGTTGAGATAAACATAATCGTCTTGAGCCTCTGTTTCGATGAATCTCCATTCCAATAATCTTCTTCGTAGGAGCCAAGTCTTTCATGTCAAATTCTTGGCTCAATAAAGCTTTCAAACCACAAACATCATTCATGTTTTATGCAACAATCAATATATCATCAACATACAGTAACATAAAAATAATAGAACTATCATCAAAGCTCCACATAAACACAACAATCATACTCACATCGCCTGTAACCAATCTGCATCATGTAAGAGTCAAACCGTTTGTACCATTGTCTTGGAGACTGTTTCAACCCATACAACGATTTCTTTAACCTGCAAACCAGATGCTCCTGTCCAGGTTGAGTGAACCCTTCTGGCTGCTCCATGTAAATCTGCTCATCCAAATCACCATGCAAGAAAACAGTTTTAACATCCATTTGCTCCAAATGCAAATTCCAAATAGCTACTAATGCAAGCACTGTCCTGATTGAAGTATGTCTGACCACAGGAGAAAAGATTTCATCATAATCTATCTCCTTTTGCTGTGAAAATCCCTTTGCAACCAGTCGAGCCTTGAACTTTTCCCCTTCTTTTTCTGATACTGTTGGTTTCTTTTTGTAGACCCATTTTGCACCTAATAGCTTTTTTCCCTCTGGAAGTTGAACTAGCTCCCAAGTGCGATTTTTCTGCAAAGACTCCATCTCCTCAACCATTTCACCCATCCATTTTTCTTTCTCCTGGCTAGTGATAGCTCCTTGAAAAGTGGCTGGATCATCGCTGCTGATGAGAAGTGCACAAGAGACCAAATCTTCATAACCCAATATGCTAGGATGCCTTACATTGGTGCGTCTCTGTCTATCTCTGGCTATATTATAATTATGCAGATCATCTGGAATAGAATCACCATGTGTTGAATTTGAACTTTCACCTCTCTCAGAAGTTACTGGCTGTTGTTCTAAATCTATCTACACTGCATCTGAACTGGAACTCTTCTCTGATACTTTATCTTGATTATGTTGTAACATAAACTGCTCATCAAAAACTGTATCTCTGCTGATCACTATCTTCTTTGCAATCAGATCCCAAAACTTGTATCTTTTCACACCTTTTTTGTAGCCCAGAAAGATACACTTCTTAGATTTTGCATCAAGTTTTGATCTTTCATCTTTAGGTACATGCACATAAGCAGGACATCCAAAAATCCGTAAATGATCAAATTTAACTGGATTACCTGTCCATGCCTCTTCTGCGACCTTGCCACCCAATGATGTTCGAGGTGATCTATTGATGAGATAGCATGCCATACTAACAGCCTCTGCCCAGAAACTCTTAGGAAGCCCTGCATTCAGTCTCAAACACCTTACCCTTTCAGTTAAGAACCTGTTCATCCTTTCTGCCACAGCATTCTGCTATGGTGTCTTCCGCACTAAAAAATATCTCTGAATCTCATGCTCCTCACAGAACTTCTGAAACTGTGAATCTGTGTACTCTGTGTCATTATTGGACCTCAAATACTTGATCTTTCTGTCAGTTTGGTTCTCCACCTCAGCTTTCCACACCTTGAATTTAGAGAAGACTTTAGATTTCTGCTTCAAAAAATACACTCAAACTTTCCTGGAGAAATCATCAATAAAGGTAACGAAATACTGAGATCCCTAGTAGGGTCCCATATATCAGAATGTACGTAGTCAAGAATTCCTTCAGTTTTTGTGTTTTTCAGTCATAAAACTGACTCTAATCTGTTTTCCAAGAATACAGAACTTACATAGATCGAGCTTGCAGCTTTTAACCCCATGCAACAGATTTCTTCTATGCAATTCTGTCATCCCACGCTCACTAAGATGACCCAGACGCATATGCCATAGCTTTGTGCTGTCATTATCTGACTCCACAGAGTGAACTCCACCTACAACTGTACTCCCTAACAGTCTGTAGATATTACCTGCAGTCAACTTTCCTTTCATCACCGTCAGTGCACTCTTAATAATTCTGATGGTTTCTCTATCGTTTCCCTATCCTCATCAGCCTTGGGAATAAAACCATTTTTGTGTAGAGTGTTCAAGGAAATCAAATTCTTCTTCAGATCTGAAATATGTCTGACATCACATAACGTTCTAACAGTGTCATCATACATCTAAATTCTGGCTTCTCCAATACCAACTATATTGCAGCATCTATCATCACCCAAATAGACTGAGCCATAATTAATTGACCTGTATGAAATAAACCACTCTCTGTTAGGTGTTATGTGATAAGAACACCCTTAATCAAGAATCCATGCATCAGTGTACTGAGTTGATGAAACTGAGAGCATATCGCCATCACCGCAATCTGAATTTTCATTCTGCACCACATTTACAGACTTCGATGAAGTATCAACTTTCTGCCCTGTCTGCTTCTTCAGCTTTGGACAATCTCGTTTTATATGACCTGGCTTTTTGCACTTATAGCAATTAATTTCTTTTTTGACTTTAGACTTTAATCTGGAATTTCGCCTTCCAGATCCCTCCTCTTTCTTCCTTCCACGATCCTGCTTACTCTTCATATATAAATTGTCACCGTGAGAGCTTTTCCCTGCATTCTGCTTCCGCTAGTTGTGAGCCAACAACGCTGCAGTAATCTCATCAACTTTGATAGTCTCTTTCTCATATGTAAGAGTAGTCACCAGGTGTTCATAGGAAGAGGGCAACGAACACAACAAAATCATCACTCGATCTTCATCTTCAATACTCACATCAAGCCATGATAAATCAGTGATTATTTGATTGAAGCCATTCACGTGCTGCGCCAGATCAGAACCTTCCTGCATCTTCAGCCCATACAACTTTTGCTTCAGATACAACTTGTTCGTCAGAGATTTTGCCATAAACTGAGTTTCCAATTTCTTCCAAACTTCTCCTGGAGATTTCGGGTTCATCACGTGATACATAACCTCGTCTGCCAGACATAGACGTATCGTCGTTGCCGCTCGCTGTTTTTAGTTCATCACGTGATACATAACCTCGTCTTTCATGACATCTGATTTTACTGCTTGCAAAGCCTTCAAGATTCATTGTTGCGCCAACAGATCTTTCACCCTCGTTTGCCACAATCCGAAGTTACCAGTTCCGTCGAACTCCACCACCTCGAATTTCGCATCAGAAAATGTCATCTGAAAATTAATTCTGCAAAAAATTTCTCTGCAAAATCCTTGCTTAGATTTTTTTTTTTAAAAATTGAAATATATTCTTAATTAAGCTTCCTTAATCAAGACCGCCTTAATTAAAATATTAACTTTAGTTAACAAATTTCAGAAAAAAAAAAAACTTATTTCTTTCTCCGGAACCTCCAGCCTCTCTCCGCTGAATGAAATTTGGATGCTGATCGCTATCTTCCAATTCTGCCTCGAGCTTTCCGATTCCAATTTCCAATTCCGCCTCCGGCAGAATTTTCGGGATTTAATTCGAAACCTGTATTCGAGGCAAGAAAATTCTCTTGGAAACCTTTCTTCTTGCTCTCCGCAACAACAACAAAGGCAATTTTGCAATTTAGGCGAAATTTGTGAGGGAATATTCCTCTCTGGATTCCTGTCCAGCAAAGAATCAAATTTGGAATATTCCTTCCCTTCTAATTTTCGGATTCCTCCTGTAGCCCTTTATTTACCACAGAGAAATATTTTCTCCTCCAGAGAAGGGCTCCGCAATGGTTCCTTTCCCGATTCGCGCCTCTCTTGAACAGGAGATCTCTCCGCCCGAGCCGCGAACGAGAAGGTGTCTCCTGTGCAAACCGTCGCTCCGAACGCCGCCCATTAGCTGTCCGCACGAACGGAAGAACACAACTTGCCGATTTGCAGATCTTAACACGAACATTAATCCGAAAACTTGACGAGTTTTCCTCTTCCTCCGCCGTTGAACTCCTCTACCAAATCTTACTCTTCTCTGCTGCGCTGACAAAATTTTTCAACCATGCACTTAAACTTGTCCCTGATATCATTTGTTGAGAAAATTAGGGCGAAGAAAAACAGTAATCGACACAAATCCAGAAGAACACAAAGATTTAACGAGTTCGACAAAGATGCCTACGTCCTCGGAAGCAGAGCGGCGAGTTCCTTTCAATATTCAGAAAAGTGTTACAGAATAGAGGATACCTCTTGGGGTTACTAACAGATCTATTTATAACCTCAGGTGTAAACCTTAGGCACAATATGTAATTACAACATTACCCCTGTACCATACCGCAGGGCTTTGTCCCCGCTCCCCAACCCACGTAACTTCCCAATTTCGACAGATTCTTCCGCTATGCTTCGATCCAGCGTCTGTCCCTATATGGTATATGAGTCATATCATAACATATATATATATATATATATATATATATATATATATATATATACACACACACANTTAATTTCAATATATTAAAATTACCTTATGTGTTGTCGATAGGCTCGATGCAGTAGCTACTGCCTAACAACTCCTCCCCGGTAGAGGCAGTTTGGGCATTTGAAGGTAGGGGTGGGGGTTAGTGTAACAATGGGGGTGGCAATGAAGGATGGGGCGATGGTGAGAGTGGACGTAGGTGTGGGAGCGGGGGTGAGGGCATGGATCGGGGTAGGGGTTAGTGTAACAATGTGGGTGGCAATGGGGGACGGGGCGACAGTGAGAGCGGGGGTGGGTGTGAAGGCAGGGGTAGGGGTGAGGTGGTGAGGGCAGGTGCAGAAAATGGGGCAAAGGTGAGAGTTGAGGTGGTGGTGGGGATGCTGGTTGAGGTAAGGGCGAGGGTGGGAGTGGGTGCCAAAGTCGAGTGGAATCTCCTGACATGCTTCTTTGTCAAATAACACTGTGCTCCACACCCCCTCTGAGTGGGGAGGGAGATTGCCTCTGTCTCTTGCTAACATTTACTAAAAAAGAGAAGAAATGTTATTAGTTAGTGCACATAGCAACATACTATGTTATAAATTGAAAATAGAACATTATGAAATTATTAACATAGAACACAGAGTTGTAATATGCAAGGAAAAACTAATAAAAGCGAAAACACAAACGTATACAATAAAAAAAAATTTAAATTTAACGAAAAGTAAAATGATCCATTATTCAAAGTAATTTACTTGTTTTACTCAACATCATCTGAAGAGTGACTGGAGGACGTAGTGATGATCTCTTCTTGGAACACATTGTCAGAGCCGTACTCATCACCAATGTTGATTTATTTGTATTCACCACTAACAATTTCAAGATTGAGCTCTTCATCGATTGCATCAAGTGGGACTAGAAACTTATCATTGTAATTAATTATTGGACTGGTTCAATGTTATTATGAATATTATTTAAGGCTCTTGGTTTACTCGAAATAAAAACCACTCTTTGAAAGTTATCTCTTTCTCTATGTGGATATTAAAGATAGAAAACTTGACTCGCTTGTCGAGCTAGAAAGAATGAATTGGATTTAGCATACCTTCTTTTCACTTTCACTTATGTGATACTATATAGTTGGTTTATCCTTGTTCCACGATAAGGAAAATGATCGAACCAAGTTTAGTTGAACATAATTACACTTCCTCTAATAGAGCATGGGTAAGATAGCTGAACAATTTCTTCAAGAATCTCATGATTACCTATCTTGTTATCTGATTTATCATCTGCTTTATGAAAAATACCAAATTTACAAGAGTTTTTCCATCAGACCAGGATCTCATATTAAACACATACCATTTACATCATAAATTTGTTAGATTTTTACATTGCTTAAAGGTCCCTAAGCAAGATCTTTCAATCCTTGATCTATCACTTCGTTTCTCAAATCATGAATCTATTAATACATTCATAAGAAACCTTGTGCCAATGAAAAACCTCACGTCACTTGAAATGAATATTTCAATTTCAACTCACATACATTGTAAACCACTTAGGGAAGTTATTCTCGATCTCTCTGTTGGTGTCATCATCCTCCGTTAAATTTAATGAATCCATGAATAAACTGTTCACATATTGAAATATCATTGAAATAGCTAATCAAGATATTTTTCAGAAGAATGAGTGAAAAATTATAATAGAAAATTGTCTTAATCAAATAAAGGGTTGTACTTCGTTGAAATTGAGAAGAACATAATGAATCAATGCTTGAATTTTCTGATCATTAAGGTGATGTGATGTTCACCTCCTAGATGGTTCACCTAACTACTAGTAAGTAGAAAGGGTCAATGGCGGGACCAAACCCAAAGAGTCTTACATGGATTCTTCTTCCATGAAATCGTATGAGCAAAATGTTGTTGTCTCTTATTGTAAATAGGCTTCACACATTGATCCTTTTGGTCAGACTTTATCCTTCAAAGTTTTTTCTAGTTTATTCAAAAATCTAAAAGATAAAATGATGCTTAGAACATATTGGCAATCTTTTTTAAAAATGAGTGATTAACTATCTAGTCTTAAATTAATTACTTCTTAATTGGATACATCCTATTGTACTTTACTGTACCATCAATTAATGCCTCATGGGGTAGGAGTACATGCAGATGCTCATCGAGTTGAGTAAACTTGACGGAAATATTCTCTCAAGCTTGAAATGTGATACATGAAGGTCTGCTTCCAACTGATGTACATCGTCAAGTTCTAAGCAAGCTGCACTTAGTTCCATGAAGAACAAACTGATTTCAATTAATGAATTAAGGACTTCACTTGATCAATGTGTGGATCATATAGTGATCAGGTTGACCACATGATCATGTGTTGACCATATGGTGGCTAGGTAAATTACAAGGTCACATGTTTGTCAAATTTAGGGTATGATGGTCAATTTGGTCAATTTTGATCAAAATTAGGGTTTTGCCTACTTGCTTTGACCATCCTAAGATGTCAAAGGTCATTTGGTTCAAAAAGGAGCATTGGGTTTTAAGTTTGAATTTTTAAGAGTTTGGTGAAGCTGGAGAGACCTCTGGTGAAGTGAATTGAATCAAATTTGGTCAAAATTAGGGAAGGTTCAATGGGTTTTGATCATCATAGCGTGCTTTCAGATTTGGGTCCAAAAGTGCACATTAGGATTTAAGTCTAAATTTTAGGGTTTGGAGGCCTCTAGTAAGGCCAGTGATCAATGTTGACAGATCCTTTCCCAAACATGGATTTAAAGGTTGGTAGTGACCCCTAAAATTTACAGATAGGCTTTCTAGGTCTATGGAGAGATTCTTAGATTTTCAAATGAGTTTAAGTGACGTAGGGCATGTTCTACCCATGATTGTCAATTTGGCATCCCTACATGATTAGAGCACTAGGTCAGTCGACCAATGGATTTGGGGTTGAGAGTTGGCCTAATAAGGTTCTAGAAGAGTACACTACTTAGCCTAGTATTCATGGATAAAGTGAGTAGGGTGGATCCTAACAAAAGCAACATCAACAAGCAACATTTAAGAAAGCCACGGTCACCACGATCTTCAAATCATAAAGGCACAAGTACCATCAATCTTGAAGGAACACTTGAGATTTCACCCTTCTTTTAGTTTCTTCTGCCTGCAATCTATTTTTTTAATTAGGTATCGGATTTAAAAAATTTTCTTTGTGATACCGCCAAGGTTGGTTCACCAGATTCGTAAACTATATATTTTTCTATTGAAATAGTTGTTAAGTGTTTCCTCATTGGATTGATACATGGTAATTTTTAACAACATTAATAATTGATTTGTATCCTTACAGTGTACGACCGACTTATTTTGTGGTATTTTTTGACACTTCACAAGATAATACAACCATGAGATGTACAAATTTAAATTAAACTCAAGCTTATATATTTTAATAATATATACCACATTTATCTTTGATGAGTGGATACTATTGATTTTGGACACTGCACAAAAATACGTAATCAAAATGAAATTTTAAGAAAAGTACATGACTTCTCTTAAAAAAATATTTTTATCAAGAACTTTGTTGAATGATTTTCTAAACAAGCATAACTAACCATCACAAAATAGGTCATATTTAAACAAATTATCAAAATGCATAACACATATATTTCTTAATAATTGAGTTACAAAGTACATCTAAGTTTTGAACATCAAAAAATAATGCATCAAGTACATCAAGTACAAGGTATGCTCAGGCATTGCATCTTTTCAAATATCTCTGTTGATAAGGGCATCAGATGAGATCCAAATGTGTCAACCAACATGTAGGCTTTATATTCATAGAAATATTTTTTCACGAAAGGCCACTCACAAGTGGGCTCAAACTTTTTGTGGCTATGATGGTGAGTTACAATAGGGTGAAAGAAAACTAACACCATCTCTCCAACTACAATGGTTCTTGGCCTCAACAACTCATCATGGGCACTGACCATTCAAGCATGATATAGCTCAAGGCTTTGTTGGTCTTAAAATCGACCCCCTTAATATTATCATGTTATTCCAAACTAAGTTAGATTTCATCATTTTTAACATTATTGCTTATGGAAACACACAATGAAGCTAATTTACCTTCAAACGGAAGGACTACTTCATACCTAAAAGTCAATGCATAAGGAGTGAAACTAGTAAATGTATGATATCTCATATGATATGTCCACATAGCTTTAAAAAGCTTCTCAAACTATTCTTTCTTATTGGCATGCAAGATCTTTTTTACCAGGTTTACCAAAGTCTTGTTAAAAGCTTCTACCAAGTTATTTGCTCTTAGATAATATATCATGGAGTATCATCAATCAATATGATGGCAATAAGAAAATTATTTAATTTTGGTGCTCTTAAATTCCAACCCATTATCATAAATGATTAAGTGCAGTACACCAATTTGATAGACGATATTGTTGTTAAATAAGTGTAGCACATTATTAGTCTTCGTGTCCCTTAAAGAGATGGCTTCCGCCAACTTAGAAAGAAGAAATATGTGGTTGGGAGAACAAATGTGTCCTTGAGAGAATGTTGAATCAATATGCTCTATAATATCGATACTTCAGACACCTAAAATATATAGTTTTTATTTACACATTTTTATACTTATTTTTGACATATTGCGCTTTAATGGAAGGTATTTATTTGTTTTTCTTTAAGATACAATAAAATGGATGAATAATGATGAAATGAGTGAAGAATGATCAAATTTGGAGCAAAAATGAAGAAAGTATGCAAAAGAACTGTGGTGTCTAAGCGCGTTGAACTGGTGCTAACGCACTAGTAAAACTGAGAAGGACGCGCCTAAGCGCCAAATACCTTGCTTAAGTACCAGAAGTAATTACTGGATGATTCAATGAATTTGGATGAATTTTTGAAGAGGTTTTTGAAGCAACCCTTGGTGAAAATGTGGGAAATAGTTAATGGACATGAAAATACATTCAATTGGCTTTTGAAAGGAGGCAACTCTTGGAAGATTAATTAAATATGGACACAATTTAAAGAGACACCAAGACACCTTTTGAAAAATTATAAAAGAAGACATAGATTGGAGAACTAACTCTCTCTACAATCTCGCTCTCTCAATCTCTCTCTTTTTTTCTTTTTGAGAGACTCTTCTACACACGCCGCCACCCCCTTTTCTTTTTATTTTGAGTTGTAGTTTGTATTGTAAGGGAAGGAAGAGATTCAAAGGAACTTCAAGAGTTTGGTGGAGAGAATTTGAGATAAGTTTTTATCTTTGTGACTACATTTGGTTTTAATTTAAACTTCTTGTTTGTTTGCATGATTTCTACTTTTAAAGTTAAGTCTAGTTGTATTTTCTCCATGAATTTTGAGTAGTTTTCGTTATCTTTTTCCTTAAAAAGATAAGTGATTATGTATTGGATGGAAGTTGTGTGAACCATTAATCTTTAATGTTGGAATGAGTTATGATGATTTTAAATTTTGTACTTGATTTACTTCTAGATTTGGCCAATTAAGACGTTAATATTTGTTGTGAGAACATATAAGATCCGAGTTGGTATTGTCTCACTCAACTAATGATAAAAATCACATGTGATTGCATGGATGAGAATGTAATTTATATGATTGAGTGTAAATAAATAGGGAAATAAACTTTAAAGGGTGTAGAATTAGAGGACTTTAGAATGACAAGCTAAAGCCCCCAATTTGGTTTATAATTTTTGGTTTTGATACAAGATATTAGCCCCCTGGTGGAGGAAGTAGAGAGAACTCTAGAGTGAGACTAGTATCTTCTTTACCTAACCTATCTTCAAGATTATTCAAACTTTAAATTAACCAATGTTCTTTATAGCATCTATAGTAAGGGTAAAGAATACTATTGCTCCTGTTTGGCACAACAAAGTTTGAATACTTTCACTATAAATTCCTATACATGTTACTGATTCATGATAAGGAAAAAGATATTTTATTTATATTTCCTTCATTTTATAAATATCTATTTAATTTAGTTAGTTGTTTACTTTACTTTTATTTAGCAAAAATTATAAAAAGAATCAAATTTTCATTCCTGTTATATCATCTAAAGTTTGAGTAAGAATATTTTATTAAGTAGAAGTTGTTTTCTAAATTCTTCTGATTTTAATTGCATATTGTGTTTTGTCCCTGTGGGTTTGATATTCGGGGCTTAATCAAAAAGTTTACTTGATAATGATATGTATATTTGTGTAGTATCTCATAATAAAATATAATAATTGTATTCTTATTTGCTTTGTAGTCAAGCTTTTGCCTAGCTGCTGTTGGTGATCAAGTTTTGGTTCCATTGCAAAGTAAGAATTATAAGTAAAGAAAAATTAAGAATATAACCACATACATCGTGCTGTCAGATAAAATTGGGATCAATACTCGAGGCCTCAAAGACCATGATGCCTCTTTGGGATGTAACACATTTCGTGGTTGATGAAGTACAAAGCTAAACACTTTGCAACAATGCCACTTTTTGGCATATTATATGCATTCCAGAGTCATTGAAGGCTAATAATAGTCGAGCCTTTTAGTCATGATTTTTTATTTTTGGATCCGATTAATGGGATCCATATAGACTATCATTAACCTCATTCATAATCTTTTTGGCTTCATCTCTTCTAACACATCGTAACATCATTTGCTCAGAACAACATCAATACAAAGTATTATTCTAAAATATAAACAAGAATTCTCTCTTTTTAATTTAACAGTGGAGAGAGAGATCGTCAGAGATTGTCCCTTTTATTAAACATATGTTTATAGCTTGATGAAAATCATTACTAACCTCCTCAATAACCAAAGGTCCCTTGAGTAATCAGAACGCACTGGTGACTGGACCATTTTATCTTGGATCACCACTATCACGAGGTCTCCAATAGGACACGACAATTCTTTATTCATATTATTAAGAGCATCAACTTTGCTTTTAAAATATCAAAATATTTTAGTTAGTTTAACATGAGTGATGAGCTCCAAAAGTTCCATCGCCTTATTATGATATGTAAAATCTATAGTTTAAGAACATTTTAGGATCCTAACAACTTGTTGTTTATGTGTTAAGAGAAACAATACAGTTTAACCCTATTTATATTCCTTTGGATGGCTAATTTAATTCATATAATAAAGCCCTCATATTTAGCTTCATATTCGTACATGGCTCGGTCAAATTATAAGAATAGCAAGGAATACCACTCTTGAGGTATACTAAGATCAAACTAACCTCACATTCACCTATAAGAGAGAACATGATGCACCTTGTGTTAATGAAGATACTCCTTCAAATATAACTTCCATTCTGGGTAATCGACGACCATTAGACGTTAATAAAAAAACTGTCTTTAAGCGGAAAATCTACTGAGATCGGATGACTCCTAGAAAGTCAACTAAAACATGTCCCTTGACATCCCACTGAGGAACATATCAAATGTTAAAACATGATAGGATCATAGCCCATATGGATAATTGTCCCGCTAATGTGGAATGAGGCATCAAATACAATTGCCGACTAAAATATTAAAAGACATTTTCTATCTCGTCCTCATCAGTTGGAGCAAGCAAAGCTCCTACTTGCTCATTTTAGGAAGTAATATACAAAATGAAGGGTTTCCCCGAGATGAGAACTACTAATGTCGTTGGATTCAATAAATAGTGTTTATTATCATTGAAAGCAACATGACATACTTTTTCCCATTTGAAACAAAACCCTTCTTGATAAATGCAAAAAGGGCTGACATCAACCATAAACATTAGAGATAAACCACCTAATAAAAGTATGTTTCTCTTCAAGGAAATGCAGTTGTATCAAACTCTTAGGAGGCTCCATATCAATGATAGATTTTGAATTACTTGGGTTAATTTCAATGCCTCTATGACAGAGAATGAAGCCCAAAAACTTCCTTGAGGATGTCAAATGAGCAGTTCATTGGTTTTATGGTACCCTGATATTCCATAGATTGAACTACATTACCTTATAACAAAAGATACTGAGAGGGGTATTAAATTTCATAGGCTCTTCCTCTTCTTTGAGAGCTATTCAGATCTAATTATAACTAAAAAAATCATCCATAAAAGAGAACATCACATGAGAAAAGGCAACATCTATCATGAGCACTGATATAGATAGATAAAATTCATTTTTTAGTTAACCCTTTTTCAAGTCCCAAAATTCTACGCAGACGCGTATCTATCAATTCTTCTTTCGACTGGATATGACATTTGCAAGCCTTGTAGAGTATAATACTTTCCTAATAAAGCCAGTCTCGATGAGATTTTTTGTCTCTTTAAGCATCATTTGCTCTATCTCAGGCCTGATTCTTCACGGTGATTGCGTTAGAAGAACAATACTTAGGATTATAACTAGATTATGGATAACTACCTTTCGAGCCAAGCCATACATCTCAACAAAATTCTGTCTAAGGCAACTGTGAAACTCATTCAAGATGTTTACGATCTTAAAAGCCATAGAATCTGACAAGATTTTGCTTATAAAAGTTGGCGAATATTATCAACTGTAGCCATGTAGATTTTGATCAACTCATTCAAAGTCGAAGAAACATCATCAGAGGCGTCATTTTTGACTCAACTTCTTCATTAATAGAGGTAGAACCTCTCCATATTCAAATTAGTTGTTTTCTTCTCATTGTACCATGATTTTAAGCTTGTGGAAGGTTTTCAATATATTTTGTAGGTTGTAGGTGTATAACATTCCAAGGAGCTAACACATGGGGCACATCTAGTATAACCATGCCAAAAATTGTTGTAATTATATCATTTTTGTTGTATGCCCAACATAATTATGTTAACCTCTAGCGTGTCCACACCTTCAGTGGTCTAACCATACTGATATAGGGCATGATTGCACCATCGCCATTCGAATTCTTGTTTTGGAAAGACTTTTCAAGGTGAGTTTGGGAAGATCTACATAATGGATGTATTGGCACGCCCTAAGGCAAGTTGGGTAGTCTTTGGAGGCTTTCTTCATTAGGTTCTAAGGTTTCTTTTTAAAAACATAGGGTTTCTTTTCTACTTTCTATTGGAAAAAAACTCATAGGGTTATTTTCTGTTAGTGTTGGAGAATGCTTGCATTAGAGAGTGATTTAAAGCCGTGTTTGAGAGAGATTGTAAAGAGTTGATCGTTGTGCGGTAAGGATTCATTGTATTGCTAAAGAGACTTAGCTTTGTTGTGATTTTATACCTTCTTGTACTTGAATCTGCAATTATTTCAATGAAACTTTCCGCAATTTTCTCCCTCATGTTTAGTGGCTAAACATATTTTCATGCTCTCCTGATGTAAGGATAGTGTTTTCCTCATTATTTTTTATCAAAAGTTGTTATTTTCCTCGTATACATTTTATGGGCCTTTGAATGATTCATGTTGATGTGTTAACCTTTTGTTCATCACTTACTTATAATCAGATCGATTTGGTTTTTAAAACTTATTGTGATCTGATACTTTTAACCGTCACAAAGAATATCAAGAAGGTTAACACATAATACTCTGGTGGAATATAAATATTTTCGGTAAAAAATTACAATTTAGATAGAGGATCTGAGGAATCCTTAGAAATGCTATGTTGTTAAATCCCTCTTAATTGTAATATCATTTCCAAATCTTTATATGACCTAGACATTGGCTATAGATGACTGTCCCTATTTGTCAACTATCATATAGGGGAACTAATTGAAAAATATAGACAAAACATCATATCGGTGTCACTACAACATAGACCTCACTACCTCTGATGTATTCAAATTATTCCGAGTCATTTCTTGTTTACTACCTATTCTATTTATTATTCTTTTAGGAATGTTAGATTTCCATTCTCGCCTTTTGATCACTTCGTATTAGATTCAATGGTTTAGTAAATAGTTACTTGCATTTTGATACTATCAAACTCTTTCATCCGTATACTACTTGACCAAAATGAATACTTCCGTGGTTGAGAATCTTACATTGTAGTAATTTTGGGCATCATCTCTCTCTCTCTATCTTTTTCTCTTCTTTTTTCAATGCTCTTTTTATTTCTTGGGCATGACTCATGGACAAAAAAAGATTCAAAAATTGTGAATAAATATTAAACATAAAATAGCAATGAGTAGTTATTTTAGTGGAAATTTTGAATTTATATTCAATTCACCGCGTTTGAGAACTTGAGCTTAGAATACATAGTCCACCTCTAATGGCAACACAAAAAAAAATATTCAATTTAATATTTTATTCCTATTAATGTAAATCCAATGAAATGGACACTCATCTTGACTAAAAACTTGATTAAAATATTTGGACTTCAGTTTTATTTTCCAAAAAAAGAAAATTATTATTTATGGATATATCCTTACAAGCATTTTTAAGAAATTATCCAATTTCCGATAATATATAATTACATATATGTTATCTTAGGATATGTTTGGGACAGCTTGTTCGTTTTAAGATAAGCATCTTATCCTGAAACGCGACCCGCGGGTCAACCTCGGGGTCAACCCGCGGCCTGCGTTTAGTGTATAAAACTTAAACGCTGCAGACAACGTTTTCAAAAACTCACAAATCAAACGATTAGACGGCGTTTTAAAAAATGTCGCTGCGCTCGTAAGTTACCCTAAACAGGCCCTTAAACAACAATCAATTATTAACACAACACTCTTTAACAATGATTAAATATATACCAACTTGCAGGATCTAACCACATATCTACTATTTATTTTGATATTTTGTTGTAAAAGAATATAATATTTAGTTCATAATGAAAAATAGAAAATATATTTGATTAATGAAAATATTGTCCATAGATTTTTATTTATTTATTTGAAAGCAATGGTTTGACAGAATACAAGCGGAAGTAGCTTCTTCAATGATTTTCATGCCACAATAATTGGCCAGTTGACGAACGTCTGGAAAAACAGGAAACGAAGAAAATTGGGCCGCCATCGATCACTGTTCTCCGACATGTATTTATTATTTTCTCTTCTAGAATTAAAATTGGCACATGTTTCTATCTTGACCAAGCACTTGGACTCACCATATTACTTTACTTGATGGAAACAAATAAATGATTATTATTTATTTCCGCTCAGTGATGGGAAGAAATAAAACCAAGAAATGATTAGTATTTAAGTTTAAAATTTTCTCTCCCAAAATATTTTATTTTACTTATTGTAAAAATAGTTGTTTGGGTTGTCAAATCATTAAAAAGTGTGAACGTTGTAGATATGGGGTCTATTATTTAGAGTGATGATGATATAGATGGTGATGTTGTTCGTGGAATTCAAGTTGGTTGATTGCAGTGGAGATATGTTTCGGGCCTGTTTTGTGATAGATAAGTACGGTTTAGGTTGAAACGAAAATTTTATAAGATGATGTGAGACTTATGATTCTCGATGGCGCGGAATGTTGGTATTTAAAAGAGATCATAAAACTAAGTTAATTGTTGCCATATGAGAATGGTTAGGTGCTTAGAGACAAAATGTGGATTTAATATATGTGTGATAGGTTGGTGTAGCCCTAGTGGCAGACAAAAATACAGTCTTCTAAGATGTTTTGGCTACATTAAATATCGAACGTCTGATAATCGGTTTAGGAGAGTAGAAGTGTTAGATTCTACTTATGTTAAGAAAGGAAGAGGAAGGCCTAGAAAAATTAGGGACATATTATATAAAAAATGGTCTCAATTTACTAGAATTAAATGGAAATATGACACTCAATAGGGTGCAATGAAGAAAAAAAGTTTCATGTAGCCAACCGCAATTAGCGGGATAAAGGTTTGTCTTTGTTGTAAAAATAATAATTAATTAACATAAGTAGAATCTAACACATCTACTCTCCGAAACGGATCATCAGATGATCGATGTTTAATGTGGCCAAACCATCTTAGAAGACTCTAATTTTATCCGCCACTAGAACTACACCAACCTATCACAGATATATTCAATCCACATTTTGTCTCAAAGCACCTCACCATTCTCATCTGGCAACAATTGACTTAGTTTTATGACCTCTTTTTAAATACCAACATTCTGCGCCATAGAGAATTGTAAGTCTCACACCATCTTATAAAATTTTTGTTTCAATCTAAGAGGTAAATATCTATCACACAATAGGCCCGAAACATTACTCCGCTGCAACCAACCAACTTGAATTCCACTAATAACATCACCATATATATCATCAGTACTTTGAACGATAGACCCCATATCTAAAGCCTTCACACTTTTTAATCATTTGACAACCCAAATAACCATTTTTACAATAAGTAAAAAAAAAAAATTTTGGGAGAGAAAATTTTAAACTTAAACACTAATTATTTCTTGGCTTTATTTCCTTAAAATTTAAATCCCATCACTGAGCAAAAGCTGTGCACTTAAATTGTAATGCTTGATTGCTGAGGCCGATGAATTAAGTTTCCATCAAGTAACGTAATTAATATGGCGAGTCCAACTGCTTGGTCATGATAGAAACATGTGCCGATTTTATTCTAGAAGAGAAAAGAATAACTAATTAACAAAAATAAATTAATCTTAAATATTTATGTTTCTTCTATAGATGTGGCAACTGATCTCTTCTTTTGCCCCTATCTGAGTGGAAAAAATATTGCATCAGGACTCTGCACGTAAATATTTGATTGAAAAAAATATTGCATCAGGACTTACACGTAGAGTTACGTGCAGAGTCCAATGAAATCACGTCACGTGGAGGTGACAGAAAAAAAAAATCAGCCCGGCAAAACAAGGGAGTATTCTCTCCATGTTATTCCGTATTATTCATGTGTTATTGTATGTTATTCATGTGTTATTGTGTTGTGGAAAAATTCCCAGTGTTATAATAACACAATCACACATTAATAACACTTGAATAACACACTAACACCTGAATAACACGATAGCAATATTCTCTTGTGTTAACAGACAGATTTTATTTTATTTTTTCTGTCACTCCCACGTGGCGTGATTTCATTGGACTTCGCACGTAACTCTACGTACTTAATCCTGATGCAATAATTTCTATGGCAGCACAAACTAATCTAGACACATCAACTATGCTTTTCATACTCAACAACTGAAGAAATTAGAGAGAAATGAGAAAAAATGTCTTACACCTGCAATAAATTTTAATAAATATCAGTTAAGCAGTTCAGCAAATGAAAGATGTGAGCACAAAAGATTGGTAATGATGATAACACATTGGGATACATTTTTCTAGTGCAAGTGTAGAATGGAGGCACAGTAAGAAGAGTAGTGAATTTGAATAACATAAAGTTCATAAAAGTAAACTTTATGAAAGCACAAAATCAAAGCTAAGAAAACATTGCAATGAAAAGACACCTTGATAATTGCTTTTGAAAACTTGTGACATTAAACAATAAGTTTGATCCAGCATTATTCAATAAAAGTTAACAAAGTATAAAATAAATTTGGTTTGGCTACTTTCCCTCAAGGATGGGATTCCACATCAGAATGCTTGGAGGCACACTTTGGATTAAAACGTTTTTCTTGTGTGGAAGAATAAGGCTTGGTAAGTATTTGCAAAATAGGAAAATGGACCTTTTAAATCCAAAGAAAAAAGGGCTTTTTGCAATCTTATAAATTAAATCTTATTCATCTAGTTTGGGAAACTAATAGAACTGCAATAAAAGGCTTGGGAAATATTTTTATACCATAGGAAAATTTTGAAACATAGCCCTTAATAGTTGCTGACTGCAATTTCAGTGATGATAGAACCTACTATCATATGAAGGGTGATTTTAGCAAAAAAAATAAGATGCTTTTTAATCTTAAAGAGATCATCACAAAATTACAATCAAATATAGGATTTTGGCTTGATACATTGTTTTGAATACAAGTTATTCTAATTCAAAGTTCGAAATGAAGTAATTAGAATTTTATCTATCTTTAATAAAAAAAATTTTAATTACATGTAAACAAAATTAATCTGTTTGTTCCCAAAAGTTTTTATGCAACATTCAAATATGATTTAATATTAAAAAACACATATTTTTTTTATTATAAGGCTGCTTGATTATAGGTTTGCAGTTGAGATTTTGTATTTCAAATTAGTGTAAAAAGGCTAATTTAGCCAATTAACTTTCCAATACCATTTTGAATATATTTATGGTTATTTGAAAAGTTTAGAGTTTATGCTCATTATTTTGACTCTGTAGTAATGATTATTCTTAGTCCATGCACACAGTTCCCAAAAGCACCTTTATTGAGGAATGTCAAAAAATTGACTCGACATATCAACTTTATTTGAACCTGACTAGAAAAATTTCAGTTAAGGTTAACTTTTTAAATTTTAGGTTTTGTTTTAAATTTTCCTGAAAATATATGATTGACTTCAAAATACAAATTTGGCCAAACTTTAACTAAGAGTAAACCTAAAATTGATAGATATAACAATTTTTTATATGTTAAATCGATTATATTGTCTAGGTTCACATCAATTTGGTTGAAGAAGGTCTGAGTTGGGTTATACTTGCTGAGCTATTTTGAATTTTAGTTGGGATCAAATAAGTTCTAGTAGCGTCAATTTTGGGTCAAAACTAAACTTAACCACAAACTAAATTTTACACTTCCAACCTTAGCTTAATGATGCATAATCTGGGATCATGGAGGACTTTTTGTTGCATCATTTACATTCTACATAGACTTGCATTTAAGTCCATGTTAAATACAGATTCTCCATGCTCATTCTCCAAATTATCTTCTTGGATGCTATGACTTGATTAACTTGTAAATTTTCTTGATATCAACCCATTACATGACACCACATAAAGTTTATTATCATAAAATAATATAATGAGCTTTATACAATTAAATTATTTATCTCCTTTGATAAAAAAATCATTTAGCATTTTAAAAATTAATCAAAGTTATATGTGTCTGAGCTCTGAAGAGATTGATAATAAAAACCACGATGAAGGACATAGTTAAATGATCAAGCCTTAGAATTCTCATTAATAAAGTTGGCTCATATTTATACTAAAATGTACTGATAAACAATCATATTAATCTTTACATACTTTTAATCTACCAGATGCAATTTAATTATTACAGTTTTATTAACCACCTCCCTACAAAAACTCTTACATTCACCTCATCACCTTGCATCTTAGTAACCTTTACAAAATTAATATCCAACACTAATTGTTATCTAAAAATATAGTTGTGTTGTTGAGATATTTTCATAGGAATTAGGATGGATGAAAGAAATTAGTTCTTATAATGAAGGAGCAAATATATAATGTTGGTGGTTGATTATTCAATAAGTGTCTATGAGATTAATGCTTGGGAATTTGAATGATAGACTCAGGGTTTCGATAATATTTTAAAGAGTTGAGACATATAGTTCAATGGTGTTGTGTCATGGAAAGGTCTGGGAAAAGGTTTAGCTAACTCTGTGAAGGAAGTACACAAAGGGGAATGAGAATTATAAATTTGATTTGGATTAATTCACTTGAGCTGAAGACTTGACTGAGTTGGGCTTAGTTTAAGTTAATTTAGGTTTTTTCTGTTGGTCAGAAAATTAAAAATCGTTAGTCACCGGAATGGATGTCCCGACGCCCAATTTTAATTTAATTTATAAATATAAATTAGAAAAAAGTAATATTTTAATTTTTAAAAAGTACAAGACTGAACCGATCTCATATCTGCAATAGTTTAAATGGTCAAGCACAACACCATAAATATTATATCTACCTTGAAGGATAGATACACTCCTTACTGGTCGCGCTCCATTAGATGAATTAAAGAATTTATGATATCCAATTTAGTCTGCAAAAAAACCATTCTTTATGTTGACCGACAAGTTCCCCTATCTAATATGAAGAATTAGACAGAGTTTATATCACCTGGTTCTTAAAGCTCCCTACAGTGGCAAAATCCTATAGTTAATTACATCTTAAATGACCAAAGTCACATAAGAAAACTCTCGATTTAGATAAAAAAATATTGTCCTCGAGGAATTCAAAAGGATTGGACTTTTCAAAGATCAAACCAAGGAGATTCAAATGGCGAAGGTTCAAATTTGGAAGAATTATTGTGGAATTTAAAGGAAGAAAACTAGGGGTTGTCATAGATCCTGAGGAGAACCTCGGTGACTTCCCAAACTATCCTATGGTTAGGATTCAAATTCAAAGTGATATTATTAAATGTTTCAACCTACCAATTATTATTATTTAGGGCTTACATTTGTATGAAATAATCATACAAATAACATGCAAGATAGGAGGATTAATTTCGTGACAAACGACAATCTCAGAATCTTAAAACGAGTTAGGGCTTAAATTACACTACATGATTGTCCAAAGGATTAAAAATGTAGTGAGGAATTATGTTCCACTAAGAAAATGACCTCAAAATCCTATGGATTGTTATTTAATTCTAGGGAAAAGAGATGTAATGTTGTAGATTTCCATGCTATTGTAAATTGCAGCCCATAGAGTTAGCTCCAAGCTCATCGATGAAGTAGCTATCCTAAAGTCTAAATGTTTAAAGGTTAACAAGTTTCATTTCAAAATGGTGGGGGGGGGGGTTTAAAGTCGATTAGAGTGGCACCAATTAGGATCTCACGGTTCCCTTATTCAGGTACCGTTATTTTGTTTTAAATTTAGTTAACTTAAATTAGTTGTTAAACTCATTTAATCGAGGAGATCTCGTTAGCAACCGTGGGTTATCTCATTCGAGGGACTCCCTTAAATTTAGAAGGATGAATTCTAAAGTTAAGTTATTTTTTGTTTTGGTTTTGAAAATGTTGTTTAATTTTGAAAAAAACTTGATTGATTTAGGAAAAAGTTGTTTTTGTTTTGATGTCGCATGCAGATTTGTTTCAAGTTTTGCAGAACAAAGTAAACATGTACAATTAAGAAAGTGCAGTAAAGAAAATAAAATTTGCATTACTAAATGTAAATACATACATGTCATCTTCTTGCACTCTCGCTGAAAGATTAGCTTTTGGAATATATATGATTTTGCAAGAATAGGAAAAACAAGAAAAGCAATTGACGGTGTAGTTATCAAACTCCAAGTCATGATTTGATGACTCCTTAAAGAATTTAGTATATGATTTCCTTGAGCAAGGAATAATAAGTCCGATTGTTCTTCAAAAATATTCAAAAGATCATAAAAGTGTTTTGGGGAGAAATCCCTAACAAACTTTAAATCCTTTTGCAATGTTTCAAATTTGTTTGGACCTATTATGTTGTTCAATTAATCATCATAAATTTTAAATTTAGTTTCAAATGAATTAATACATCCTATGCTCAATGAACCTGTTATTTTAATTATCTCATGAGAAGGGTACTCAATTAATTAGTTGACGTTTTATTTAAGAGTTATGTGAATAGGCGCCTTAAAACAAGCTTAAGCCATTGAGGACCTTGTGCCCTTCTCTAAAAATGGGCTTGTAATGTTTAGAGGTGTTAATAAATCATGTATTTATTTTCTAAACCTCATTAAATAAGTTCAAATATCAAGCCTAGCTCACCACCAAGCCCTTAACAATTTCATGGGTAGATTTGAAATTCTCAAAATATTAATTTGAGTGGAATACATTCTTATCAAATGATCTTACTATCATCTAATCAGCAATTAGGGACTTTAATTGAGTGAATTATTATCTTCCTATCTTAAGCCCATTACATTAGTATCATCCCACTAAATTAACTTCCAAATCATAATAATTAACAAAGTTACAATTCTACCCTTATCATGAAAATGTGGCAAATTGATTCTGACCTTTTAATCCCTTGTGTTTTAAACATTTAAAAGAGTTAAATATGATCAAAATTACCCATTTACCTCTTGGTTGATCCTAAATTTTAATTAAGGCATCAAAAATCCAAAATTATAATTTTGCCCCTAGGGCTCCCCACTTCATAACACATAAAAAAAAAACTCAAGACTTTGAAATTTTTAGACTATCCCTCCCATGGGCCAACTAAAATATTAGAGGATAAAATATTTTTATTTCAAAATTTTATTTAATTTAAATAATTATTTTTAACTCAAAAATAGGATTTTCAATGTCAATTTATTTAATTAATCAATGTAAAGTTTTTGTTCATGAGAGAATTAATGAAGGTTCACCTAGGTCATAGGATCACTTGAACAAAATTTCATGATTTTTCAAATAATGTTTTAATTATTATAATTATTTATTGATTTTCTAGTGATTTAATTAAATAGAAAATATCTTTTAATTACAAAAATTACTTTTTATATTTTTATTAAATCTCCTGAAGAGGAGAGAACTTAGAAAAACAAACCTTTTATTTTTGCAATTTTTATTTTATTTATTATAATTATTTTTAATGGAAAATTAGAGAAAATAAATTTTTAGCCTTTAGAAAATTATAATTAACTTAGAAAAATTATGAAAAATATTCTAGTGAGTCCCAAGTGATCATGAAGCAATTAGGATTACTTTAGGCCTTTTTTGTGTCTTTGCAATTTTTAATTATTTTTAATTAAAAACTAGGCTCAAAATTAAAGTCCTTACTTTAATATAAATTTTAATATTCCTAAATGGTCATCATCATAAGGAACTCAGAAAACTACTTTTTATATTTTTTTCTAATTATATTTAATTTAATATATTTTTTTGTACAAAAATATCATTTTACTTAGAAGATAAACTTTAGTGATAAATATACTCCAAATTTTTACAGTGAGTTAAGGTGATTATTCTTGACAATGTGGAATTAATTTTTTTAAATTTTGAATAATATTTTATTTAATGAATTTTTTATTATTTTTATACATTTACCTTTACTATCAGTTAATGTCCATCCAAATGCTTTCTTATGATTTTTCAATGTCTCCAATATTTTTTCTTCTTATTCTGCAGTCAAATCGGAGGATATAAAAACTTGAAATGTAGATAAGTTCCCCAAAAATGCATACTTTAAATGAGTAGAGAGACCTTTCATCTCAAGTTTAGGAGGTTTTTGAATAAAAAAAATCAGAGGTTTACTATTCTCAGCTGTATCTAAAATTTCAAAGTTTTCCTGAACATAATTTGAATTCTCAGTGGTTATCTCATTTGATTTATCCTCAAAATCACTTTCAATTTCACTTTCTAGTTCTTTTTTATCTGATATGACTTCATATTTTTAATTTGATATGACGTCACATCTTTCTTAGTAAGGCTTAGCAATCATATAATCAATAATTTCCATTCTATAATATTTACCATCTTTTCCTTTATCAGGATACTTTATTGGTTTAAACACATTAAATGTAACTTCCTAGTCATTAACTCTCATGATTAATTCTTCTTTTTGCATATCTATCATAGCATGTACAGTAGCAAGGAAAGGTCTTCCCAATATGATAGGAATTTATTTATCTTATTTCATATCTAATATAATGAAATCAATAGGGAAGAAAAATTTATCCACTTTAACCAACACATCTTCTATAACCCTCTTAGAATAAGTAATAGATCATCAACTAATTGTAGTGTTACAGTAGTGGGAGATATCTCTCCTAAACACAACCTTCTAAATATATATAATGACATGAGATTAATGCTTACTCCTAGATCACATGAAGCTTTCCAATTAATTTTTTCTCCAATTATACATGAGAAGGTGAAAATACCAGGATCTTTATGTTTTTGACAATACCTTTTTTGAATTATTACACTACATTCTTCACTAAGTGCAACAGTCTAATAAAATTCAAACTTCCGTTTTTTATTTAAAACTTATTTCATAAATTTGGCATAACTTGGCATCTGCTCCAACTCTTCCGCAAAAGGAATACTAATCTTAAGCTTCTTAAATATCTCAAAATATCTTAAAATTTTTTATCCAACTTGTGTTATTTAAGTCTTTGAGGAAAAGGAGGTGGTGGTCTTTCTAAATTAGTCTTAGTTGGAGAGATAGGTTTTTTAGTTTCTACATTTTCTCTCACAACTTCAATCTCATTTTGAACTCAAATATTTAACACCTTTCCACTCCTCAGTTGGACAGCTTTAAATTGTTCTTCTTCTTTATTTTTTTCTTTAGGATTGATCTCAACAGTCTAGGAAGTGTTCCCTGAGGCCTATTGCTAAGTGCATTAGCAATTTATCCCAACTGATTCTTAATATTTTGAATAACATCACTTTTACTTTGTAATTGATTTCTCATTTGTAACACCATTTTTTCTATAGACACCACTTTTTCTATAGACAACTTCTTCTCCTTAACTTATACGTTACTACTAAATCCAGGAGGATAATTAGGACTACAATTAAAATTATCCTAGTTGTTCCAGTTTTCCAATGGGTTTACTTGATTGTTCCCTCATCGTTGACTTCCACGACTAGGATTGTTATCCCAGTTAAAGTTAGGATAGTTTTTCCAACCTGGGTTGTAATAATTGGAATATGGGTTAATGGGTCTATTAATAACATATATAGTTTCCAATGAAGTTTAAGAATCAATCATTTGTTCTAATGATTTTTCTTCAATCATATGAGGTGTTGAAGAAAAACTCATTCCAATTTGGTCTATTTTCTTAGATAATGCAACAACTCAAGATGCAACCATTGAAATAGCATTATTATCATGCATATTGGTTATTTTATTAGGATTAAACCTCTCTTAGGGCCATTAAAAATTATTATTAGTCATCTCTTCAATTAAAGCATAATTTTCATTAAATGGTTGGACATTATTGATCCTCCAGCAGTAGCATTAATGATAAATCTAAGGAATCCCACTAACTCATTATAAAAAGTTTGAATGGTGAACCGGTCTGGAAGAGCATGATGTGGACACTTTCTAAGGAGTTCCTTAAATCTTTTCCAAGCTTCGTATATTGAATCTTCTTCAAATTAAGTAAAATATGTAATATCATTTTTAAGCATAGCAGTTTTTGAATATGGAAAAAACATAGCCAAAATTTTTTTAGGTAAATCTCCTGAAGTTCTAATAGATCCAGGTGATGACAAATTTAACCACATATTAGCTGATATTTTTTTCATTTCTCTAAAGTTGTGAAGTCCTTTTTGTTTTCAGATTTTTCTTATAACTTCTTCTAATTCAAAATTGTAAGACACTAAACCTTCAGATCCAGAACTATGCATGCAAAAGATAAAATTTCAGAAAGTAAAATAGTACACTCAAAATAAAATATTGTTAAAGATTTTATTTTTTATGTTTTTTAAATTTTTTTGCATTTTTTTGGTTTTTTCATTTTTTTTTTATTTTTGAAAATTAAAAAGTACCAAAATTAATTTTTAATTCTCCAAAAGATAAATCTATAATTCAAATATTATTTCAAAGTTAAAATGTTATGTTGCTTTTCACGACAACGACGCCAAAAATTTGACCTGACTTGCAATTACGTTAAAATTTATATTTCTTAAAATTGCTAAAAAGCTTACCCAAATTATATTTAGCGGTTAGTGTGAATAAATGAAATGATTTGAAAAATAAATAATAAGTTTTCATACTAGGGGTACTGCACAATTATATGTATCGTTTCAAGTAATATAGGATTTTCCTTGAAAACCTCAGCATCAATCCCACGAGAAAAGCAGAAACTTTTAATATTGACTTGCAAAACTTCTAAATTGCATATAAATATGAGAGGAGAACAATGTCGATTTGTTTTTAATGGTTAAAACTAAATTCAAGCAAGATGTAACAACTACATTTAAAAGTTTAATAAATCTCAAAAGACTAATAAAGTACAAAAATGAATTTGAATGTTATTAAAAGATCTTTCCCCTTGCAAAGAGATGTTAATCACTGTAGGATTTGATTGATGAAAAGGATAAAATGATGTATTTTGTCAAATAGGAGCATTTCTGTTAATTACTTCCTCTCGGTGCTAACAAATAACATTGGTTAACCTAGAGTTTTTCATCAGCTTGTGTTGTAGTGTAGAGCAGATTCTGACCTCTCACTTCCAGATTACCCACTATGTTCTATCTATAGAACCTACTAGCGACCCTTACGATCCAAACTCTAAACTGAATTGATAAAAGAATCTAGTATGTCACCCTAGAAACATCAATTCTACACCCCTCAAAACTCATCTCCCTTTCTATTTGCACTCCCCTCATGTGATCGCAACAGCTCTGCCCAAGTTGAAATGTGGTACTCATTAGTTGGTGAAATCATAGCCCTCCCAGGTCATTATGTTTCTCAACATATTTTAACAATACAAATGGTTAGTTTGCAAAGTCAATGAAGATCAACTGAAAATACCATCACAATATTTTAAAATAAAAAAAAATTCTTTATATCATTCTCACCCCACAAGATTAATTCCCAAATGCAAGGAAAAATAAAAGGAACCACTCAGAATTCATGGAGATAAAATAAAAACACATGATTTGTATTGAAAGCCAATTTTTATAACAAAAACTTAAACATAAATACATGATACTTATCTTTATGTCTTCTCCCCAAGCAAATCCTAAAGTTTCCTTGAAGCAATCTCCAAACTCTTATACAAAATAATGACTCTCACTCTCTCACACACAAACATGGACTAAAACCTTCAAGAACTCTTCTCCAATACACCCCCAAAGAAACTCTCCTCCTTTTTCGTCCAGAATTTAGCCCTATTAATAGATAAATAAAAAACACCAAGGATCACTTCAAGCACCCCTTCAAAATTCGGCCAAATTCAATGGATATTCTAGAATTTGGTTACTGGCGCTACAGCGCCAGTCTGGGGCACTATAACTCCTACCAAGCTCGATACCTGGCGCGATGGCGTTAAAGGTGGCGCTAAGGCGCCATACAAAATCTTCCATTTTCGCTCCACTTGGTCCTTAGTTTCTCTAAATGTTCATTCCATGCAAAAATATGTAAAATACATTCCTTTAAAGTGCAACATCAACAAAAATATGTATAAAATGAGCATAAAATGTACATTAAAAATAGGTAATTTTTAGGTGGATCGATGAGCCATATATCATGATATTTTAAGTCAAAGTTTGAGCCCCTAGAAGAGAAAAATTGGTGGATTTCGAATCAAAGTTTTTAATTAATTTTGATTGATTATATTAAGTACTTTTAGCTCGCATTCACTTTGGTTGAATTTTAACTATGATTTAGTCCCATTTTAAGTAAATTATTAAGATTATCGTCTTACTATCGAACTTATGGTCCAATTTGTCGTTGGCTTAATGGGTCCCAAAAAAGTCTAAAGTGGGTAGAATGGGCTCATTTGAAAAGTTTTGATAATCTAAAAGTATTTGCCTAGACCGTTCTGAAAAATAATGCTTTCATGAAAAACATTTATGTTTGACCATTTTATATAAATGTAAACCTGAAACAAAAAGTTTTATCTGAAATGGTATCTGATCATCATTGAACTTGTTCGCAATTTATATAAATGTAAACCTGAAACAAAAAATTTTAATGAGCATCGTGCAATTTAAAGAATGAAATTCTGATCACTCGATTAGTATATGGAGAATATGATAACGTTGTAGAGGTAGAAGCACACTTCATGCATGAAAACTGTATATAAAAAGCTTTCCATAAAAATTATATTATATTATCGTAAACTTGTTTCCATGGTCTCTATATTTATAATAAATATCGTGCAACTTTCATGACGAAGTTTCAAATTTTACGGCTATCTGTCGAGAAAATGACAATTTCAGTATGTGTTTTAATTTAAGATGATTTTTAGTTCAATTTCAGGGTTTAGCTGAAATTGGTTCTATTTTGATTTGTTTGATCTCTTTTTCTTTACACTTAGAATTTAATTGCAGGTTATATTAGGGTTACCTCAAGTTTTAAGTCAAGTGGTGCTAAAAATATAATTTTTTTTTTATTATCAATTCAGTCATCTGGTGACACTATGAGAGAGGACTTGTCCCAATGAAATTGCATACAAGTCAAGGAAAATAGTTGACCAGAAAGCAATATCAACAAATAAAATTTTATTTTTATTGTGACATTAATGATATAGTTATAAAAGAAATAATAAAATTTAGATATGCAATATATAAATATATATATGTGTGTGTGCACGCGCCACATTTTTTTATAAAGAAGAAATTATAGACATAGCACCAAGTTTTTATGCATTTATATATCTAGCACTAAAATTTTGATTTTTGCATGATAAGCACCTTTTCTAATCTTATGTATAAAAAGATGGAAATAATCTAATCTGTCTTTCATACATAAATTTAGGGGAGTAAATGAACCGAACATGAACGAACAGAGCTTGTGTTTGTGTTCGATTCGTTTGAAATTTAGTTTGTTTGAAATAAGCTCGTGTTCGAAATTATTCGTGAAGTCACTGTTCGTGTTNAATTATAATATATAATAAATTAATAATATTAATATATTACATTAATAATATACTAATATAGATATTATATATTTATATAATAAAAATTATATAATTAATATAATATATTATTTATATATATATATTAATATAAGGGATGTCAAACTAGCTCGTTGTTTGCGAACAGCTCGTGTTTGGCATGTTCGTTAAGAAACAAACACGAACAGTGACTTCACGAACAATTTCAAACACGGGCTTATTTCAAACAAATTAAATTTCAAACAAACTGATTAAGAACACAAGCCCTGTTTGTTCATGTTCGGTTCATTTACACCCTTAATTACACCACCATGTATAACAATTTGAATGATGTGCATACAAACAGGTATATATATGTGTTGACTGTTGTAAATACAAAATTACCGCATGACATGTATGCAAATGCACATGGAGAAAAATAAAATGCACAGAGCAGTGTTTTATTCTTTCTCATTAATATTATTCTGCAGCAATGTTATTGTTAAATTAAAATATTTACTGACGTATTAAATGTTATTGTAACAATAGCAGATAGGGCTGTCAAAAAAGCTCGTTGTTCGCGAACAGTTCGTGTTCGGTTCGTCAATGAGTTCGTGTTCNTCAAACAGCTCGTGTTCGGCTCGTTCTTTAAGAAACGAACACGAACAATTTCAAACATGAGCTTATTTCAAATAAACTAAATTTCAAACGAACCGAACAGGAACACAAGCTCTGTTCGTTCGTGTTCGGTTCGTTTACACCCCTAAATGTGGTGTGTCTACAAATATATATATATATATATATATATATATAAAATTCTGAATGAAAATCTGAAATATCAAAGGAAACAAAAGAAAATAAAGCTCCCAACTATTATTAATTGACAAAAGAAAGATTAATGTAAAAGTAGTTAAGGAAACATATGAAGAAATAACAAAAAAATAAAGTGGGATTAGACGGCAAATAAGGATGGGGGAAACCAAACAGATCAAAAAAGATGAACGAAAAGCTCCAAAATCCCATTGCGGGCTACTGAAATTGAAACGATATATGGTGTAGTCCCAACATTAAAATAGTAAATGGACTTCATTATGGCTCGGCCGTAATCAAATTAGGCGAAAATGGCAATTGTAACAATAAAAAAAAGCAGCTATTCATGTTGAAACTGAGTTAATAGCATTATATGGTAGAATTAACAGTGATGCCAACGTAATCCTAAGGAAGAGGCTTAGGAAGAGGCTTGTGTTGAAACTGAATAGAAATGGTTGATTTAAGATCTACAGAGGATTAGATTTTTTATTTAAAGTAATTAGCATTGAGGTTGGTGAGAAATAAATGATGTCACAATTGTTAGCCTTAACAAAATTGAACAAATTATTATCATATATAATATAGGAGTGGCTTTGATTTTTAGTCTATACATGTTGATATTGACATTGCTCATCAAGATGCCTAAAGAAGGAATTCATAACAATATTGAAGAGGTATGGTGAGTGGGGGCAATAATACGTTAGGCTATAGAATGTGTGAGAGAAACTTTTTAGGTTAGTATTAATGATGATTGAAAAGTGAGCATTAGTATTGAAACATTTAACCTAGTCAATAAATATGGGAGGGAAGCTAAGGGAATTCATTCTATTGAAAAGAAAATTCATGCTAAGAGTGTCAAAAAATCTCTTAAACTGAATCTTAAAATAAGAAACATTGGTAGTCACTAAGAGAATTAAAAACATGGAGAACGCTACTGATAAAACTATTGTTTACAATATCCCTATTAGAATTGATTTTAGCCTAATAAAAATGTATAATAGTTAGAAGAATATGATTTAATCTTCCATAAATAAGGTTATCAACATATTCATGGATTGCATTACAAAGAGATACAAGTCAATAATAACCATTCAATTTAGGATGATTACTCTTAGGAATAAGATTAATAATAACAATTTAAAATTTTGTGGTTATTTAGTATTATAGCAAGAGGATTTAATTAGCTAAATAAAAAGTAAATGGAAGAAGTCTCAATAATACTTGAATAATTGAGAAGTAAAACTATCAGTTAAAAGCTTTATTTGAGCCAATGCTAAAGAAAGTAGATTTAACATCGTCATCATATAAATCTGTGCTAAGATAATTACAACCAAAATTGTTAAGCATAGATCCAATAGGAATAAATATAAATTTTTAAAATTTTTTAGAACTAATTAAAATGAAGGAGAAGTAACCAACAAGACTACTAGAAATAGCCTAACAAAATGAAGAATAGTATTATTAAAGGATTGCTCTCCAATATGATTTTTTCTAACTTTGACTTCAATCTGCTTATAAAGAAATGTTAGGTTGTTCTCTTCTTCAGAAATTTAGGCTCATTTGACTCTCTATTTCACCTATTTGTTCTTACAGATAGTGGCCTCAACTGGCTTATGCTAAATATTAGCATACTTATAGAAGAGATCCTTGGAATTAGAGTTGTGATGCATGACTTAAAAGATCTGTTCTTTTTAAAACATGAGTATGGTGGCTTAATTGGTTGTGGGATTAAAGGAAATTCATTTAATTCCATTAATACCAAGATTAAAATTTTGGATTCTATCGCAGAGAGAGAAAAGGGGCCTTATTTCTCTTCATAATTTTTTATTATCTATGGTTCACCTTCTCTCTTTCTTTTATCCCCCTGGTGTTTTTATCTTCACGGTATGTTTACATAACAAATTTTGATCCAACATTTTTTCAGGCATTATAATTATAGGCATATGAAAAATTAGAAGAGTGTCATTCTAAGATGTTAATAATATTACAAAGAAGCTTGTATAAACATGGATAAAGCCAAAGAGTTTATAACATAACATCTAGCCGAATTTGAGGACCAAGTGGCTCAAATGATATGGGAGGAGGGATGGAGCATCCTTTTTGAATGGATCCCCAAGAAAAAAATTTTGGTATAACTACTAACTCCATTTTATAGGGGGAGACAACCTAAGGATACTGAGGCATTACATTCACCCCTAATAAAAGGTGATAATGATTATGCATATTACCCAAACTATGAGGCCTCCGTCTCATACTATATAGAATAAAGATTGTTGACCTCACTTTTGGTTGAGGTTTAGTTTTCACTCTTTAATAGTCTAGGATCTAGCAATAGGGTTTTCCCGATGACTATTCCTAGAAAACTAGAAAAGGAACCCACACCCCACACCCTCTGAGGAACCTTGTATTTTTGTACAAAAATAAGTATATTAAATTAAATACACTTGAGGAAATTATGAAAAGTGGTTTTTGAGTTCCTTGTGATCAGAGGCACTTGGGAAAAATAAATATTATTTTTTTATAAAATACTTAATTTTTTAGCTTTATTTTGAATTTTAAAATAATTAAAAATAAGTAAAAAATCCCAAAAATATCAAAATATTTCAAAATGTGTCTAATTGTTCTTTGATCACTTGGGACTCATTAAAATAATTTTCCTAATTTTTCATAAGTTAAAAATAAATTTTGAAGGCTTAATAGTGGATTTTCTTCATTTTCCCACTAAAATAATTGTAATAAATTAATTAAAAAAAATCATGAAATTTTGTTTAATTATTTCCTTGACCAAGGGAAACCTCTAATAATTTTCTCATAAATAAAATCTTTATTTTGGAAAAGTCAAATAAAATAATTTCTAAGGAATCCTATTTTCTGGTTTTAAATAAATATTTAATTTAAATAAAATTTTGAGAAGTCCACATATTCTCCTCTAACATTATATATATCTCATGGATATGACACTTTAAACCTTCAAAGTCATTTGGGTTATAATTAATGAGTTATAAAGTGAAGTGCCCCAAAGGCAAAGTGGTAATTTTAGACTTTAGGTCCTTAAGCAAAATTTAGGATTAACCAAGGGAAAATGGATAATCTTGATCTTTATAAATATGTTTGGATGATTGAAATACAATGGGATTAAAAAGTAGAAACTCACTCACCACCCTTGCAAAACATAAACGAAATCATAATTCTCCTAACCTTCATGTCTTGGAAGTCAACTAAGATCAAATGATTCTTAAGTAATGGGCTTAAGTCGGAAAGATGATAATTTATCTTTCTTAAGCCTGGAGTTAAGAATGATTTGATTATTTGATAAGAATACATATCACTAAAATTAAAATTTTGATAATCATCATTTCACTTATTATGATTATTAAAGGCTTAGTAGTGACCTAGGCACAGTGTCTAAACTCAATTAATCACATTTAGAAGATAATATGATTGGTGGTTAACATCTTTAAACACTACAAGCCTGACCTTAATTACGGGCACCACAATCTTAAATAACCCACACTTGCCTTAGGGCGCCCACTCACATAACTTTTAAATGAAACATCATTGGATTAATTGGGTATCGTATCCTCGAGATAATTAAATTGGCAGGTTTCACTGAGCAACAGGGTAGTCACACTTCAACCTCAGATGATTAATGAAACAATATGATTTGTCCAAAAATGAACTCGGAATAATTCAAGAGATATTCAAAATGACCCAGGGGCATGCCTCAGACACTTTGAAATCTATTCGACATTCTGAAGGGCAAATTGGACTTGTCATATTTTGTTCTAAAATCATCCACTAGGATCTTCTGAGATTCAATAAATTCATAACTTGAGGTTTTGTAGCTACAATTTTATCTACTCCTGCAATTTAAACTCCTTGCAAAATTATATACATGTCTTGCAAGTACTGACCTTTCAGGTAGTGGAATGAGAAGAATCGACAAGTACGCTTTTAAATTAATGGATTTACCTTTCTGTAATTCTGGTCTTGAGCTTGCATGTTAAACAATGATTTCACCCTGCATGAAAACCAAAACTACTAGGATAGCTGCAAAAGGAAAACTAAATTAAAATCAACCAAGATAAAATTCACCGTCACAACATTCAAAATATAAGACAACTCAAAATTTAATCACAAACATCACAAAACAACAATTGCAACTAAATTAAGACGTCTCTATCGGATGATCGGGAATCCCTCGGAGGAAGTAACCTACGGTTGTTAACGAGATTTCCCACGATCTAAATGAAAGTATGGAACTCATTGAGTTGAGTTTAGTAAATTCATTTGGACTAAGTGAATCCGATAGAAAATAATGGTACCGGAACGAGGGAATCGTAGGATCTTAACCAGTGTCGCTCTAATCAACTTTAATATGCCCCATAATATTTAAAGACCATGACATTTGACATTATAACCTGACACATTAGAAAACTTAAACTCGTCATGGTGAGGAGCTTGAAGCATTCCTATGGGCAGCATTCTTCGACAACGATCTTCAACAGTAAAAGGATCTACAACAGCATATCTCTCTTTAGAATTAAATAAACAAGTCATATGATTTCGAGGCTGTCTGCCTAGTGCAACATAAATCCTCACTTTATCTTTAGGCTTTTTGTGTAGCTCTGTTGAGCAATATAAGCTCTAACTCGTGTTAGAATTCCGAGGTTGTCGTCTGTCATGACCTAAATCCTCACATCTTCCAGGTTATTTATGTGATTCTTTCATATAAGTCTAAGCCCTAGTTAATAAAATTGACTGTATGAAACATTTGAATAATTTCTCCTCAAAACTGAAGCGAAACCATAGGATAGACTAGGAAGTCACAAAGGTTCTCCTCTGGATCTATGACATCCCTTAGTTCTTCCCTCTTTGGATTCTACAATAAATGTTCCAAATTTGAGTCATTCCACTTTCACACATCTTTGTCCGATCTCGTTAAAAAGGCCTATCATTTTGACATCTTTGAAAATAATATTTCTTGATTTTTATCGAGAGTTTTCTTAGATAACTTCAATTATCTAAGATGTAATTAACTATAGAGGCTTGCCCTTATAGGAAGCTTTTCCGAACCAAGATTAATATAAATCTTATTTAATTCTTCATATTAAATAGAGGAACTTGTCGGCAAATAAAATGGTTTCGCAGACCAAATGGATGTCATATATTTCTTAGTTTATTTGATTGAACTTCACTCTCAAGTCTTGTGTTTATCTTTTGGGATAGATACAGGATTTGAGGTATAGTGCTCTTTCATTTAAACTATAAAAAATATGGGGCCGATTTTATTACATATTTTTCTAAACTTATATGTATATATATGTAAATTAAATAATTTTTCAAAGCGGACGACGGGACTTCGATTCTGAGGGACGACAACTTCCAACGGGCAACTCCACAACCAAAAATAGTGCCGACCAGTGATCTTACAAGTAATGGAATTACCATGAGAAATGAATTAAGAGAAAATATAACCAACGAGGATGAAATTTCTTTGAAGTGTACAATATTTAAAGAACCTTAATGAAATGTTTTCATTAAAAAAAAAAGAAAATCAGTGTTACAATGAGTTTTATAAATATTAAAAAAACATATAAATCTGAATGCCATAAGTGCCCATAAAATGTTTACTTTTAGGATGACTACTAACAATATTTTTCTATATTTTATAGAAGACCTTCAAGAAATATATATATTATCTTATCATGTTTAACATGTTTATATATAAAAAGAACTAAGAAAATGTATAGGAGAAAGATTTTTGCTCATCCAATGATAACTTTATGAAATATATATACTGTACCTGTGTGATTAATATTATTTTGTGTGTGTATGTTAAGTAGTCATTATGATGTAGTGGTGGAAAATTCATGTCACCTTATCTAATAAACACTTGAAATATCATAGGAAAAGAAAAATTAAATCATATAAGAAAACAATTTAAAAGCATCTTGGTGCCTGAGCCACCATTGATCCAAGAGTCATGGAAGAAAATAGGTGAGAATTGTTATAAAACCTTGATAAAGATGCACTTTTAAATTTTGATGAATTATTTATGTGTTTGAAACATAAGGATCCCTATATTTTGAATCGCTAAAAAGCATAATAAAAATTTATCTTTTAGAGACTCAAACTAATTTAGAGTTACACATGAAATATAAAGTTTATAAAGAAGGAAGATCCAAGCCACTACTTTCAATTGAAAAATTGGAGAGTAGTCAAAAAATATATATATTTTTTTAAATTCCTATTATAATTTTAGTTTGCAATAAAGCTAAAGTTCCTTTCTTCAAAACCTTAAGAAAGATAGTTGTTCCAAAATAGAACTAAACAAATTTCCTAATAATTGATCTCAATGTTTAACATCTACTAGAAAAGTAGAT